>JAODAL010040866.1:0-36466 GCA_025379985.1 Phyllomedusa bahiana
AACCCAAAAAAGGCCCCCTTGTGACACCGTCTGCAGCAGGTGACACTTGTAGACAGAGGTGAGAGATCACAATTTAAAACTTCATGCCTGACCTCGCCGACATGTTGACAAAGATGGCAGTGTGCTGTGTAATGTGATACCTAGTCTGCTTAGTTCATTCTAGGTGAGGCACGCATGTTGAAATGATATGAGAGAAAGTGAGATGGAACCCCATCACAGCCCAGGGCTGAGGTGTTTGTTGGGCAGTGCATTGGGCACAGGGCAATACGGTAATGGGAGCCAAGCCCGTTATGGAGAGGGCGAATTTGACTGAAGGTTGTTGGCTCTGAGAGCATGGGGGCAGCTTTAGCAGGACATTTTTTGATTTGTGCCCCGCGCGGAAGGGGGAGTGGGCTTTATGTGGATTCTCTGATGGTAATTGGGTTTGAGCACCTGTTTGGGGTGTTTACCTAACATGATATAAAAGGAAAGTGAGCTCAGACCACATGTAAATCGGACCTCTAAGCCTTGATAAAGCCAGGTTAGCTGGCGAAACATGTCGGCGAGGTCAGGCATGACGTTTTAAATTGTGATCTCTCACCTCTGTCTACAAGTGTCACCTGCTGCAGACGGTGTCACAAGGGTGGCCTTATTTGTTCTGTGTCTATGAGATTGGGGAAACGACTGCCCAAGTAGTTGGTTTTGGGATCCCTTACTTAAAGCTAGTACTTTGCTAAAGATATAAGGCTCTCCTGTTAATAGGTGGGGTTCCCACCAGACTTGATGATAGAAAGGAGGATTATTCCCTCTTTCAGAAGCAAAAAGGGTTAAATGATGAGGATAGAGATCAGGTTTTTAAATAGTGTGTATAGAGGTTAAAGTTAGTAAATAAAAGTTACGTTTTAGTGTTTAATAGATAGAGAACTGATAGAGTTTAAGTTTGCCTATGGCAAAATAGTAAATGGAGTTCTTTTTATACACACCCACTAATTAACCGATCAATTAGTGAGAGCACAGGTGAGGCTTTAAACTAGAATTGTGTGCATTATATGACAAGGCAACAAAACTTCTGTCTTGCCAAAATCTGACCATTCTGTGTTCCTTAAATGATCAATATTTCAGCAGTGCAGCAAATTTTTTTTTTTTTTTAAATAAACCTCATTTGGGAAGGTTTCAGCTTGCATATGAGTCAACACCAATGGATGAATTTTAAGTCAGGTTATAAGCTTTGGTTTCCACAACATGGATAAGCGAAAAACTTTGTCGGGGACGTAGTGTCTCTATTCTTAGATGTTTTTCATCTCACCAAATTAGCCTTTTTCTCAAAAGCTCAAATAGTAACTTATTTATAAAGAAAAAAAAGGCAATCAATTTTAAACTTCTTATCATTGTTGTTATTCGAAGAAACTATTTTCCCTCACCTTTCGGGAAAAAAACCCCCATTATATAAAATCAAAATAAAACCCATGAAAAATTGACCCAAAACCAGCTACCCCCCGTGCTCAAATTTTACTTTTTACGTGTATCAAAACTAAGGCCATTTGAAAAATGAACAATTGATTGCTGCTTTTAAAATGGACCTTCATCCTGACCAATTGCAGGCGGGAAAAGGTTGCGGGGGATAAATGTTCAAACCCAAATTAACGTTGGTTGGGGCCCGTTCACTTCATTATTTTTAAACGCACCCAAATTTGTTTACACAGGGGAAAAAATGCAAGTCACAAATAAGGATTTTTTGTGCTGCTCAAAAAGATACGGGGCACATTATAAGGATTTTTTCCCCTTTTTTTTGTGTACAATGCTTTTCAAAACCTGAGGGCTGAGTCTAATGCGCCTAATGAATGTTTTAGGATTGTTCATAAGTTGACACTTTCAAATGGGGCAAACATGAGGGGGATTTCGGGGGCGTGTCCCACCATCGAAAATATTGGGACACATATACTGAGGGAAAGGGGGTTCAAAACTGGGCGCTTCGCTACAGGCAGACCTATTTCAATGGGTCGGGGTACCTGAGGAGTGATTAAAGCTAGATTTGCTGAAGGGGCAAAAAATCCAATATTTCTCAACTTCACCAGTACATTAATAAAAAGAAATTTTTATAAAAATTATTAAACTTTTAAAAAAATAAAAATAGTTTAATTTATTTTAAAAGTGATCATAAAAAAATTTAAAAAAATATATAACACCCCCCAAATTAAAAATCCCCTATAAAATGATTTAAAATTAACAAAAATTTTAAAACTAATTTGTTTGTTCAATTTGTATTTTTTAAAGTTTTATACATTAAATTAAAATTTTTTGCTCCCTTTATTCTAGATACAGAAAGAGCCAGCACCCCACGGGTTTTGCTGGGGCCCTGTGGCCCCAAGCGGGATCGTACCATAGTTTCATCAGACATGCTATTTAATGACTTTTCTCTTTTTTCCACCCTTTCTATAACCTTAAAAAAAGGCACCCTTTCAAACGCGGCCCTCCAGCTGTTGGAAACTACAACCCCCCACTGCATTTATTACCTAAAGGGGGAATGATGGAGTTGTAGTTTCCCACAGCTGGAGGGCCCGAGTTTTGAGGAGCCTGCCTTTAATTTTGTTAGGCACTTCTTACTTTTTTTTTCATAATATGACCTATCCCTTCATCCCGGGCTGACATTTTAAAAAATTTGGTTTTTTCCTACCTTTTTTACTGTGTTCCCCTTTGCAGAGGGTCTAAAAGGGAAAATTATTTTTTTATGCCACAATTAGGGTGGTTGCCCAAGAAAAGAGTTTTGGATTCCTTTTTGGGAGTTAGAAAATCATTGTATATATAAGGTTCCCCTGTTAATAGGGGTGTTCCCCAAAATTGAAAATAGAAAAGGAGTTTTTCCCATCCAATTAGAAAGGGACAAAAGAGAGGTTAAATCAGGTTTTTAAATTGTGTATAAAGGTTAAGTGTTATAATAATAAAAGTTACTTTTTTGTGCTTTATAGATTGAGAACTGATAGTTTAAAGTTTCCTAGCAAAATAGAAAATTAGTTTCCTTTTCATAATGTCCCCACGGCCCACTCCTTTTCTGGAAGTATCGGTTTTTAATTTACAGTTTACACCGACCATTGTCTCTAGGGTCAAGATAATTCCAAACCCCCTGGCCATCAAAACCATCAGATGTTGCGTAATTAAAACGCACATTTCGGTTTAAAAATGGAGAGCTTTAATTATATTTGTTCTGCAATATGTCGTTTAAGAATAATAAAAAGGATACATTTAATTTTAAAAGTCCTAGAGGGACAAAGTTCTAGTAAAAAATATTTAAAATTTTTAAAAGAAAAAAAATTCAAATTTGGAAAACACCCCCTTTTACTAGAAAAAAAGATAAAAAAAAAAATCTTAAGATAATTTGGTACACAACATCGGGAACGTCCCATTGTTAAAATATAATTTTTACCCTACGGTAACCCCAAAAAATTTATAACAAAATGAAAAATGTTTTGGGGCCCCTTTTTCTAAAAAAAATTTGAATCAAAAAAATAAAAAAAAATTTACATGCATCCCAAAATGGTGAAAAAAAATGAAAGAAATTTGACAAAATAAAAAAAAAAAAAATTTTTGGGGGAAAGTATAAAACAAAATAAAAATTTGGCATTCCCAAAATCATACCCCCCTGCAAAAAAGAAACTTTTTATTACACCAACAGTGCGTCCACAGAAATGAACCCCACCTAAAAGGAATAATTTTTTCCACACCCCCCGGAAAAGATTTTGTTTGGGGTTTTCCCAATACTAATATTACAGTTTAATGGTCCCTTTAAAAACAATACCATGCCTATAAAATACAACCCCAAAATATCGCATATCATGCGAAAAAAAAAAAGAATGGGCTCAAAAATTTAGGAAGGAAAAAAAAAAACAAAATGTAGACAAAAGCTGCAGAAAAAGGGGTTAAATACCAAAAAATATACTGAAATTTATTGGAGGATGTTTTCCTTTAAGAAAGATTTATTAAAGGATCCCCCCTTATACTGTTGCAATCACTTGGGTATGCTAATCACAGGTAAATCTCCAATTTCCAAGAATGGCACTGGTGATTTTTTGAGGGAATTAAGGGAACCTTTTTTCTCAATGACAGAAGGTTTTGGGTTTCCCTTTGGGATAACTAGTATTCTTGGGGTACATTTAATACATGGCTAGGTCAATTGCCAGCGGGTTTTTTTTTAGATTTTTAATGTGGTGTAATGACGGACCTCGTATGGAGTTTTTTACCCTGTTGGCTTGATAGACAATGCTTTTTATCCATTATATACCTTTGAAAAGGTTAAAGAGGATTTTACAAAACATTTTTTATTCAATGTTAAAAAAGGTTTTCCCCAGGTTGTTTCCAGGCTACCTTTTACGCCCGCTTAGCTTCCTATTCCGTTTTGTTGTGGGAGTTTACAGCAGAACTAAAATTCAAATCTGCTATTCCTAGCTGACCCTTTAAAGGGGAAATTGGTTGGGTGGGTTTTAACGCAGGGGACAAGGTACAGAGCTCTAAAGAGTTTAAATTTTTGTCTTAAACATAAACAAAATTTTCCTTTATGAGCACGCAGGGGGTAAGTCACCTTCCCCAACCATTCGGCCACTGTTACTAAGCGTAAGAGGTTGTTTTGTAAAAGGGAAAGCTTGTTTACCCAAGGGGGAGAATTTTTGTCTGAAAGGGGTGGTGAATTTTTAAGCCCTGTTTACGAAAAACGCCGCGGGGAAAGTAACTCCCCAATGCAGTCTGGCTGCTAAAACAGAGAGTGGTGGTCAGAAACAAGAGAAACTTATGTAAACAAGCAGTAAATAAGAAAATATCTTAGAAGTGAGCAATATCGAAAAGCAAAATTTTTTGTAATAATGTTTTTTTACCTTTTTCCTAATTTTGGTTATCTACAATAAACCGCACCTAAGGTTCCTTTGGGGGGGATTTTTTCCGCTATCAAAAAATGTCAATCGCCTGAGCTTTTTCAAAAACCAGGTGAATCTATTGAGCGTTTAGAGGGGCAATATAAAATAGGAGGTACTGTCAGACCATGCCCGTTCAGGCCACAGTCAGTTCTCTGCCCAAAAAGGTAAGTGAAAAATCCATTTTTTGGGCCTTTTCTTGTGCTGTTATGTTTTTTACATGGTCTGAACACAGTTTGATTTCATCTGCGTGGTTGATTGGCAATTTCTCCACACCCGTCTGCTCTTCTGTAGCCTAGTCTTAGCCTGAGACAATTGAGACGACCCTTGTCTTCTTTGTAAACCCCGGGTTCGTGTGGTCTGGGGGTCGGGGCCCCGCCCCCTAGGCCTGGATGGGAACTTTGACCTCCCTTTTGTCAGGGGAACTTTTTCTGGTGATTGTTTATTTGGCTTGAGCTGGGGTTTCTTGTTTTTTTGGACCTTTTTCTTGACCTTTCCTGTATTGTTTTGTCTGCTTGTCTGTTCTGTGTTTGCACATACTCAAGTACATTTCCCTCCCGTTGTCAACAAAACCCCTTAGGGTTTGAGGAGGGAGGCAAGAGACAGTGACAGATTTAGGGGGCCAAGCACTAGAGGTTACTGTTTGTATGTCCCCTTCTGGTTACCTTACTCTGGTGGTCCCTATGGGTATGTACAGTACGCGCCGCAATACGTCAGGTGTTTAGGGAGTCATGCTGATCAGTGCGTACTCCCGGAGCACGGGGGGAGGGGCAGTAGCCTGCCAGCCCCATTGACATGCATTACTTGTGGCGTGTAATCGCCACGAATAATTGACATGTCACTTATCTCCTCGCACGTACAATACAATCGTATTGTACACGTGGGGGGACGAGGCGTAATCCATAGTTTTCTATGAGAGCTATGGATTACCGTAATTGCGGCGCGCATCTCGTCGCATATTAAGCGCAATACGTGGGAAAATACGCCCACAATTACGCCTCAAAATTAGCCGTGTGAACATACCCTAACAATTATTTTCACATTTTATTAAGGTTCTTTATGTAACGTTATTTAACAGAGAAATAACGGTTTATGCTATGTGTGGAAAATTACACAATTCCACTAGACACAGCTATCATCTGTCTGACATTCACACCTAAAGCCTAACAAAGGGTGATCATAACTGTCAAGGACTTGTCATAGGATTTGCTTCACTTTCTTACCTAGGTTGTACAATAATTTTTGGAGAATATACTTGCTATAGTTGCACCAAAAGCGAGAATGATCTTCATGTCTTACAGTCATGTAGTTATGGAACAATTTTGTATTTTAATAAAGTGTCAAACTACAAGTAAAGCACTGCTTCATCAAGTAGCTGACACATAATGAATGCACACATAATTTAGGGCAATATATGAATATTCATTATGCGATATTAAGTTGATGAACAGTACATTACTTGCTATGTTGCTTAGAAGAAGCCTTGATGCTTATAATAAAGTACTAGAAATACAGTAAAAGTGGTATAAGTAACTTACATTCATGGCAATTAACTTCTTGAGGATGTAGACCACTGTAATAGTATGGTTCAGATTGAAGTACTCATAGGAACTGCACCAACTGGTACTGTGCGGGGATAGAGGAGCATGGTAATCCAAGATATTCTATCCCACAAACAAAAAGTTCAACAGATCAAATGCTCTCAAAAGCAGACAAAGCCATTGTATATGCCATGGGTATGCAGGGTTATACAGTGGAGTACCTCTTTGTTTAGTACAGTATTCTAAAGGGTACAGATGAGTGAAATGCTGATTATAATGACATGCAATTCTTTCAGAGACAGACCCGGCGCTTTTGAAAGGCGCAGCTGTGATCTGTTATGTGAACGCTACTGCGCTTTTCACATAGCGAGCAGAGAGAATCTCCCTGGTAATTGTTTAGATTCGTCTCTGGGTCCGTCCTGTCAGTCCCAGAGACAGATCCGTAACGGGCTTGGAACACGGAGTGAAAACTCCGTGTGAACAAGCCCTTATACTTCAAAGTTGACGTCAAACTCGAGCCCTAACTGAAGATTAAGATTAGGATGAGAGTTTTTAGGGGTTTTTAAATGGTTAGTTTAATTACAATGTCGCTCTAAGATCCTATGTCACTCCAGGCCTCATGTTACTTCTGCTGTATTGTCACTTCCAGTAAAAGTGTTCACCGTCAATTCTGGTTTCCCTAAATTACCCTAGGTCTGACATGACTTTTGCATTGCCGTGACATGGGGGTATTTTAGGGAAACTGGAAGTGACATCATAAAAGAAACTGTGAGGCCTGGAGTGATGCTGACAGGTAAGGAATCCTCTAAAGCAGTGTTCCCCAATTCCAGTCCTCAAGGCCCACCAACAGGCCATGCCTTCAGGATATCCCACAGGATGCACTGACAGTAAGTAAATCACCTGTGCAGCATAATTAAATCACCTGTGCAATGCTAAGGAAAGCCAGAAAACATGACTTGTTGGTGGGGCGTGAGGACTGGAATTGGGGACGTCTGCTCTAAAACACCCTAAAAACCACTATGAGTTATGAGTAATGTTAGGGATAGAGTTAGAGAAAGGGATACGGTTAGAGAAAAAACTTGGATTAAGGATGTTCCGAACCTAAATTTTCTCCTGTTTGCTCAAACCAGTGTCATACCTAACAGGCCCCTATTTATGCAACACTAGATGTAATTTATTTTTCATTCTACCTACAGTATCTACCTCATATCTATCTATCTATTTATCTATCTTCAGACTTAGACAGAATGTGTGTCCTATCTTAGATCTTCACAAAAAACAGCATTGTATAGGTGGGTTAAACATTTTGGATATCCTTCCACAAGCTTCTTGCAATAGTTGGTAGGAATTTTGGAGTAGGAGTTCTGACAGAACTGGTGTAACTGAGCCATGTTTGTACCTACTTCAGCTTTGCCCATACATTTTCAATAGGATTGAGATCAGGGCTTTGTGATGGCCACTCCAAAACATTGATTTTGTTATCCTTAAGCCACTTTGTAACCAGTTTGGCAATATGCTTCGAGTCATTATCCATTTGGAAGAACCATTTCCACCCAAGCTTTAACTTCCTGGCTGATGTCCTGATATGTTGCTTCAGTATTTCCTCATAATCTTCTTTCCTAGAGATGCCATCTATTTTGTGAAGTGCACCAATACCTCCTCTAGCAAAACAACCACACAACATGATGCTGCCATCCCCATGTTTCACAATTGGGATGGTGTTCTTAGGCTTTCAAGCTTCTCCATTTTTCCTCCAAACGTTACAATGGTTATTATGGCCAAACAGTTCAATTATAGTTTCCTCAGACCACAGGACTTATCTCCAAAAATGTAGGTCTTTGTTCCTGTGTGCATTTGCAAACATAAATCTGGCTTTCATATGTTTCTTTTGGAGTAATGGCTTCTTCCTGGCAGAGTGGCCTTTCAGCCCCTGTTGATACAGCACTCATTTCACTAAACAGCATTGTTTAGATGTATTATGCTAAATCTGTGTACGGTCAAGCTTAGAAAGTGAGTGAAAACTTTAGATATAGATCATTTTCAACCTCTGAAGATAAAAAATTCAACACTGCATTACAAATTATGAAGAAGAATTACTGTGCTTTAAAAAAGATAAATATGTGCAGGTCAAATATGACTATAAAGAGCGCAGGGTGTATAGCAGGCTCCAGGGAACGCACTAACAAGACCATACACCTTCACTCAATAGACTTTCTTGCAGATGTATTGAATTGATTTTTTTCTAAGCTTAGTATCCCAGAGTAATTCTGACTTCTCAAGCATTCAGTATACCTTATTTCATTCTGTACACAAAGTAGCTGTAAGGAACTGTATGTAGAAAGCAGTAAAGTCTGTAATTTATTGCCTGGTGTCCTAAACGCAACAGAGCGCAATAACAGCCTCATTTTTTGTCAGATGACCCCCTGTGCTATTGTAATAATATTAGCTGTGACATAGTCTCCAACAATCTAAAATCAAATTTAGATCCAAGGTTAAATTACACACAGGACAATTATAGTCAGTATTTATAAAGTACCATGACATATTTGCCACATGCCCACTTTAAGATTTTCCTAAATTCCAAGCACAAAACCCAGCTAGAGCATCCAAGTAACATTGCCAGCCATAGGTGGCCCCAAAGCAGTGGTACCCCAAACAGTAACCACTGATATTTACGATACATTGTGTATAAACAATGAATATTGTACATCAATTAAGCTGCCAGCAGTGCCCACATGATACCAGCTAACACAGTGTCAGACTAAACTTGCTTGGGCCTACCACAGGGTTTTATTCTAAGGATCCACATCTTTATAGGAGATGTGCATGTCGACTTCTAAGCAATCACTGCACGTGCAGGATTTAATAGGGTAACTGGTGATTGGTTCTAAATTTACCTCCAAAGGAGGTTGTCTTCTGCTAGAATTTTGGGACCCAAATATATATGGGTAATATATAATGGTTACATTATTTATCACCTACACAAATATCAGTGCACACTAAAGATAAGTAAGACCTCAAGGTATATAGGAATAGGGAAATGCATACTGCTAAGGAAAATATGAAAAACCGGGGACTTTATTTTTTCTTTTTTGATAAAAATTTTGATTAAGCTCACCTCCAAAAATTTGGACCCCTTGACGTTTTGGGGGTGAGTTAATAAAATCTTTGACAAATACTGTAAACTAAGAGTCCCGGGTTTTTTTCATATTTTCCTTAAAAGAAATGCATTTCCAAAAATTTTTCCCTATATACCTTGGGTTTATTAGTTTTAGTGTGCCATGATTTTGTGTTAGATGTTTACTATTGCCTTTTTTAGTTGGGCCCTAGCTTGCGTTTTTTAAAAATATATTTTAATGTGCACACCCCTTTTTTGGTTTTGTACATTATTGTATCACAGCTTGGGCCCACTGGAAGATCCTCTTTTATTCTAGTAGATCAAAGGCGTTATATAATGTCAGCCGTATCGTATCAGTGTTTCCAGAAGTATATAGCGAACTTCACAATTAAGTCGAGAGTACACACCTATATGTCACAAAACAAAATATACAGCAGCAGAAAAAACCCAAAATACAAGTACAAAAGATTGAGCCTCAGATTAAAGAGAAAAACTTAATTATTACATATATCAACAGCAAATAAGACCTAGTCCTGTTAACCCCTTCCAGACATTGGACGTACCTGCCCTTGGTTCCACGGCATTCACCGTGAAATCCTTACCTCCCTCCCTTCATCCACTTTTTCTGCAACTTCCCGCAAATAGACATACAGGTACATCCTCAACATCGTGCAGACTTTCAAGCAGGGAACCTACGATTGCAGCATGGGACCAGCTGTATATTACAGCTGGGCCCCAGGCTGTGTTGAATCCAAAAAGCCACATGGCACCCACCAAAATCTGCGTTCTAAAAGCCAAATAGTGCTCCCTCCTTTGTACGCCCTGCCATGTGCACAAACAGCAGTTTCTACCATCATGTAGGGTATTGTGGAACACATTTTTGGGTGCTTTCTTTCCGGGATTCCTTGTAAAAAGGAAACATTTTCAGCTGAAATTGCAGATTGTTTAAAAAAAAAAAAATTCATTTTCACAGCCTTTTCACAAAAAAATTTGTGAAACACCTGTGAGGTCAATATACTCACTACACCCCTATTCTAGGGGTTTGTGGTTGAGCAAACCCGCGCACTAGGGCCACATATGGGATCTCTAAAAACAAAAGAACTGGTGGAATCGATGTTGAGATGCATTTCTCTGTTACCATCTACCATCCAGTGAATAATGGATAAAAATGTTAAATCTGCAAAAAAAAAAAAAAAACCATTTTTAAATTCCCCTTCATTTTACTATAATTTATGTGTAACAACTAATGGGATAATAAACTTCCTAAATGCTGTTTTGAATACTTTAAGGGGTCTAGCTTCTTAGATGGGGTCATTTATGGGGGTATCTAACATGCCGGCCCCTCAAAGCCACATCAGAACTGGACTGGTTCCTAAAAAAAAAATCAATTTTGAACATTTTCTTAAAAGTATGCAAAAATTACTACTAAATTTCGAAGCCCTGTAATTTTGTAAAAAAAGAAAAAGACATTTAAAAAATGATAGCATAGACATATGGTAGATGCTAGTTATAAACTATTTTGTTTGGTATAACTCTGTCTTACACGCAGACATTTTTGAGCTTTGAAAATGACAAATTTTACAAAATTTTCACTATATCTTGATATTTTTCACAAGTGCATGCCGGTGTTCACAGACAGTGAGGACTGCTTCCCTGGCTTATCAGAGAGTAGGGCACTTTGCTTTAAGTGCCCGGGCTATTAGTCTGCACCTATGACTACCACCAGGTTTGAAGTGAAACAGTGTAAACTGTTATGGTGTCTTATCATCAGCTTTCCTTAAGATGTCACTGGAGGCATTTTTTGTTGAAAAGTTGACACTAATATAGCCTTTGTTCTTGACTCATATGTAAATGCGATGTTTATTTATGGCATTATAAACCGGTATCTGTGTGATGTTTTGCCTGCCGCAGGAAAGTTATTGCGGTACTTTGTTGGTTTACTTCATGGTCAGAGGGGATTGTGTTTCACCAGTCACGTATGTTTTCCTAGATTGTTGATAAAAGATTTATTATGTCTTTAGTGTCGTACATATCTGACACTATCTCAGTCAGTTTATTACATTGCAGCTTATAAGTGCTTTGAGTGGATACCATACCCTTAAAGTCATGTGTTGTTTGGCCCAAGAGTCTTATACAGGTTTTGAATGGACATCATACCCTCAAATCAGTGTGCTATTTTCTATTGGAGCATTCTCCTTTAGCATTTTTGACCTTGTTTCTTCTTGGATGTTTACCTTTCCCTATACTGCCCCCTGAAGACAGGGCTGGGACAAGACATTTTGTTGCCCCAGGCAAATAGGTCAAATGGCGCCCCCCACTCCTCCTTATAATTATATTATATTATATATATATATAATATAAAATTATATATATATATATTTATATATATATATATATTATATTTATATATATATTTATAATATTTATAAAAATATATATAATTTTAGATCTCCCCCCTTTGCCATTTTAGAAGTTGAAAACAAAAGTTACACATGATTAGTATCGCTGAGTATGTAAAAGTCCGATCTATTAAAATATATATACGTTCATTCCCTCTGCTGGACACTGTAGAAGACAAAAATTTCAAACACCAAAATTGCATTTTTTGATCATTTCATATCCCCTAAAAATGTAAAAAAAGTGATCAAAAAAGGCAGGTCTATTCCGAAATGGTACAAAAAAGTACAATTCAGCTTACAAACAATGCCAACTCACTCAGGTGTATAGGTGGAAGAACAAAAAAGTTATTGGTTGCAAAAAGGGGGGCTCTTTGCCCCAAAATTTAGAGCTTTTTTTCAAAAAGGGCTTATTTGGGGGGCCCGTAATTCCCCCACTTTTTACCCCCGTTTTGGATGGGGCGGGGGGGGGAGCGGGGGGGCCGGCCCCCTTTGGGCCGGCCCATAATTTTTTCCATTGCCAGGGGCGCGGAATTCACATGTCACTTATACCCCCCCCCCGTTTTTTGGGGGTTTTCCCTTTACTGGGAGGGGGAAAAACGTAATCCTTTTTTCCTATGAAACTGGGGAAATTAACCTTTAAGGGACGGGGATGTATTCCACCCGGGAAATTCGCGTACTACGTGGGGGAAAATTTGGGGGAGGGGAAAATTACGTCCCTTTTTTAAACCCTTTTGAACATACCCCTAAAAAAAAATTGGGGAAGATGTTTGGTTTTTTATTTTTAGGTACTATAACAAAAACTTTACATGTTTTGGTACCCCAAAATAATACCGACCTGCAAATTCAGAGAACTCCCAAATTTATCCCCAAAAAGGGAAAAGGGGAAAAAAATAAAAAAAAAAAAAAAAACTGAAAAAAAATTTTTTTTTTTTTTTCAGTTTTTGCCCCTCTTAATTTTTTTCTTGCAGTTTCCCATTATAAATTAAAATGGTACGAGGGAAGGGCCCATTTGAAAAATACATCTTGTCCCGAAAATGAAAGCCCTCACATGTCTATGTAATGAAAAAAAAAAAAAAGTTCTGTCCTTGGGAAGGGGAGGGGAGAAAAACAGAGAGCCATAAATTTTTTTGGAAACCCTGGTGGCGTGTTCCCCGGGCTGGGGGGCGGGGGGCCCCCAGGGGGTTGGGTCTGGGGGGGGGCCCACCCCTTTACTTGGGGGGCCCCCCTACTGTAAAGTTTAAAAAAATTAACCCGGCCTCTTCGACATAAATGCGCCCATTTTAAACCCCAAAATTCAGTTTTGAAAAACAGAATTGTAGGTTTAGAAAAATAGCAAGTGAGTCGCATATCTTTCCTATCGGGACATATCTGTTGCCCGTCTAAAAATATCATAACACAGGGGTAAAAATCTCCATCCAAATCCCCACCCCACCCACAAAAAAAATAACCCCCTCCACCACATACAATATCCCCCTCCGCCCCCATACAATAACCCCCTCCACCCACAACAATATCCCCCCCCACCCACATACAATAACCCCCTCCCCCCACACACAATATCCCCCCCCCTAACCCACATACAATATCCCCCCCCCACCCACATACAATAACCCCCTCCAGCCACATACAATTTTTCCCCCTCCACCCACTTAAAAATACCCCCTCCACCCACATTTCAATATCCCCCTCCACCCACATAAAAATATCCCCCTCCAAACCACATACAATATTCCCCCCCCTCACCCACATACAATATCCTTCCCCCCCACCCACATACAATAACCCCCTCCACCCAAAAACAATATCCCCCTCCCCCACATACAAAATCCTCCTCCACCCACAAACAATATCCCCCTCCCCCCCAAACCAAATCCCCCTCCACCCCCACACAATATCCCCCTCCACCCACAATAAAATCCCCCTCCACCCAATAAATATCTCCCTCCACCCCCCATACAATATCCCCCTCCACCCGATACATTACCCCCCCAGCCACATAAAATCCTCCTCCACCCAATTTTAATACCCCCCCACCCCATACAAAATCCCCCCCACCCAATCAAATCCCCCCTCCACCACATACAATATCCCCCCCCACCCCATACAATATCCCCTCACCACAAACAATATCCCCCCCCCCACCCAATAATATCCTCCTCCCCCACATACAATATCCTCTCCACCCACAACAAATCCCCCTCCACCCGCATACAATATCCCCCCCCACCCCCAAAAAAAAGATCCCCCTCCACCCACATACACATCCCCCCCCACCCACATCACTATCCCCCCACCCCACATCAAATCCCCTTTCCCCCCCATACAATTCCCCTCCCCCCACATACAATACCCCCTCCATCCACATACAATATCCCCCTCCCCCACACCCTACAATCTTCCCCTCCACCCAATACAATTTTCTCCCCCCACGTTTTTCCCTTTGGCACGCACCCCCACCAACCCTTTAAAAATACACACCAGCAAAAAAGTAGAAGTTTTAACCCCCTGGGGGGGTTTTAAAGGGGTTTTTAAAAATATTCTGTGGGTGCAGCTGTGAAAAAAAAGAGGGGCGTGATTTGAACCCTTTTAGAGACCGGCTGCCCCAAACTGGGAACCCAAAAACCCCAAAATTTTCCCATCAAAAGTGCCAAAAACCCGTTTAAATTTAAAATGAATATGGGATTGTCTCGGGTTTCCCATAGCCCAAACCCTTTCCAAGTTTCAAGCTTTTTTTTTTTTTAGCACCCCGTAGGGAAAAAATGAAAGTGGGGTTTTTATGGGTTTAAAATTGGGGTTTTTGGTTTTCTACGGGGAAAAAAAAACAGATATTAGACCTTATTCTTGATGTGAAAGCATACATAGTGAGTGATAAATTTTTATTGCATGTAAATTTTTTTTTACAAATACACACACCCTATAAATATATATATAAAATTTATGAAATTATTTTATATATATATAATAAATATATTAAAATATATATATTATATATTTTAAAAATATACACATATATATATACCCCCATATAAAATCACCGGCCACTTTATTTGGTACACCATGCCCGAAAAAGGGGTTGGAAACCCCCCTTTTTCCTTCAAATTTCACTCCTTCTTGGCAAAAGGGTTCCCAAAAAGTGTTGCCAAAAAATTTTTCAATTGGGGGTTTTAAAAGGGGCCCAAAAATGTCCCAAAAAAATATTCCCCAAACCCAAAGAAAAACCACCAAACCCAACCAAACCTGAAAACCCTTGGTTTTAAAAACAGGAAAGGGTCCATTCTTTCATGTTTTTGAAGCCAAAAATTCCCGAACCCCAAAATCCCCAAAATTTGAAACAGAAATCGAGACTTACAAAAACCCGGCAACGTTTTTTCCCAAACTTTACTGTCCAATTTCGATGGCTTTTGGGCAAATTTTTGGGCCTCATTTCCTGTTCTTAGCTGAAAGGAGTGGCCAACCCCCGGGGTTGGGGCCTTCTGTGCTTTTAGCCCATCTGCCTCAAAATTCGCCGTACTGTGGGGTTTTAAGAGCTCTTCTGCCCCCACCTTTGGGTTTTAAAGGGTGGGTATTTGGTACTGTTTCCTTCTATCAGCTCGAACCCGTTCCTTTCCCCTTCTCCTTTTACCCTTTGGGATCAAAAAGGGCCCTTTCCCCCCCCCACAGGGCTGCCACTAATGGTTTTTTTTTTCTTTTTTGGCCTTCCTGAAACCCTAGAAAAAGGTTTTTTTGGGGTTAAAATCCCGGGGAACAGCAAATTTTTCTGAAAAAATCAGGGCCAGCCCTTCTGGGACCCCAAAAACCATGCCCGTTCAAAAGGGACTCAAAAACAAACCCTTTTTTCCCCATATGAAGCTCGGTTTTTAAGCCCGGGGGATTTCTTGACCCCGTCTACATGCCCAAATGCACTGGGGTTGCCCCCATGTGAAATTTGGGTGATTAGGGAAAATTTAAATTTTTAACAGCAGTTGGACAGGTGTACCTAAAAGTGGCCCGGTGAGTGTATATACATTATATAAACATATATACATATTTGTATACCCACACCAAAATTTTTTATAAATATTAAAAATATAAAATAAAATTTTATATAAATATATTTACTATAAATAATAATTTTATATATATATAAAATATAAAGGTTTATATATTTTTTATTTATAAAATTAAAATAATATATTATAACAACCCCAATATTACATTTGGAAAGAGGGGAAAGGGTTCCAAGAAGGGGCGGGCCATTTTTGGGGCGACTATCCTGGGGTAGGCTAGAGGGGTTTTTAAAGAGGCCAAGTAGGGTTGTTTAGGTTATCCTGTTGTTCCCCCCATTTTGTCTTGATTGGGCTTTGGGGATTTGGAAACCCCCTTAGGGTTTTTTTTTTTTGAAATTTTTGGGCCTTTTGGTTTCCCCCATTGGGGCCCAAAATGTGGGTACTATTGTTGGGGGCCCCTTTTAAAAGCCTATATTAAAATGATGTTTTTTTAAAAATTAAAATTTTATTTCTATATTGGGGGGATATCGTGTATATTTGGTATATTTTGGGATTAAAAATTTATAGAATCCCCTTCAAATCTGTGTTTTGAGTTTTTTAAGGGTTTAATGCCTGAACCGAAGTGCAGATTAGGCCCCCCCCATGGATTTGTTTCCCGAAAAAGGCCTGAACGGCCCACAGGGGAAAAGGGAAATCCTGAAGGGAGGGCCTGGGGCCCGCTTTTTGGGAGAAAGGAAAGGAAAAAGAGGGAAAAAGCAAGAGGCAAAGGGGCAAAAAGCATTTTGGCATTCACATCCCTTTGCTTTGGTGGGGTGGCCCCAAAATTTAACCCCAGTGGTGGGAAATTTGGGGCCCAGGGGGTTTATTTTTGGGAATTTCCCCCATTGGGTTGGGCTCTTTTGGGGTTAATTTAGGGGTTTTGAAATTTTTGGGGGGCCCCCAGTGGGGTTTGATTTTTTTTTGGAGCCCCGGGGGGGCATGTTGATTGGATTTTCCGAGGCCTCAATGTAATTGATTTCTTGGCGCCCCCCTAAAGGTCCAATCAAAATTTTGGAAACCCCAACCCAAAGGAGTTGATTCTTGGGGGGTCCCCCCAAATGGAGTTGATTCTCGGGGGCCCCCCGGTTTCAGTTAACTCTTGAAACCCCCTCAGTTTTATTTTATTTTTTGGGGGCCCCAGTGGAGTTTTATTCTTGGGGTTTTACCCACAGTTTTGTACATGACTTTCACATGCCTCTTTCCTTTTCTTGCCTTTACTTTCTCTGCCATCCTTCCTAAAAAGAAAAGACCAGGCCCCGCCCCGCCCCAAATGCCCAAAAAATGCGTTGGGGCCAACCTGTGGTTTTTTCTCTGCCTCCAGTGTGTCAACAATGTAACTTTTGATTCTTGGGGTAGTAATCTGTGTGTAGATGTTATTTTTAAGCTTGTGTTTATGTAAATGTCTTGCTGCATACTGTATATTTTTCGAAAAAATCTAGCTATCTATGAAAACTTGGATATCCCTTTTTCCTTTTCTAGCTTGAAAATGCAAAATGCCACATTTATAAACCTATTGACTCTGGGACTTCCTTTAAAACTTGTACAACCTTGGGTATTGAATATGCAAGAGAATGTCACATTCGACAGCGACAATAAATAACAGGTGGCTTTTAAAAGATACGGTCATTAAAGATTCTTATGTAAGACATACTGCCTCTGCTACATACTCAAAGCACTGAAAAGCATTTGGGCCAATGGATTGCTATTTAAATGCCAAAAAAACAATGATGGCAAATAAAATAGGTATCTCCGAAGTTCCAAAAAAAATAAATGTCACGAACCAAAGTAAATTTTTAATCTTAAAAATATGCAATCAGTGAAGCATACTTTAAAGAGGTTAAAGCATGGGAATAGGGTCGTTTTGTAAATTTAAAAAGGAAACAAAAAACAACAAAGCACATTGTAATGGGAAGAAAAACGAATTAAGAAGATGGACATTGTCAATACAAAAAACATGAAAAAAAATAATGAGAAAAACTAAAAACATTTTTCCTTTTTTTAAATAATATAAAATGAAAAAAAATGGGGAAGTTGTCATCAACCCTTTATAAGGGGTATAATTTACCAAACCCTTATTCTTTTAAAAGACTTGTCTCCAAACATGGTGCCACCTGTAAAAAAAAGATAATTTGTAGAGAAATATTTTCCCCAGGGAGTATTCAATACTTTTTCTGTTTCCTTTGATGTACACAAGAAAAAAATGATGTATAAGAGGGGTTTAAAAATATTGCTCATATATCCCCTTACATTACTATGACAAAATAAGCCTTTAAAACTATTTCTGACCTCCCCCTATTGTAGAACCGGGTGGGTGGCAGTTTCTCTCGCCGGGGTGTTCCGGAATTTCCAGCGAATCAAGCTCTACTCTCATTGTACAGCTGCATTAGGCTAGTTTTTCACGCACAGATTTAGATCATATCTTCGGGCTTTTTAGTTTTCCCCCATAATGGCAATAAAAAAGAAACTTAGCCCTACACAGCTATCTTTTCCCCTGCTCATCTTCTGGGGCTATTTTTAACAACAGTTGTATAAAACATGTTTTTTGTTCAAGCATTTTAAGACATAGCCTAGGGGAGGCTGGTTAACATGATACCCGGTTCCCTGAGAAGACAGGGTTTGGTTTTTTACTGCCCTGCCTTCAGGATTACTTGTATACAGACTAGCCTCCCCCCTTCCTGGCACCGCAGTCATTAACCCACTAAGTTCGGAACTACAGATGCGCTGGGTTTAACCCCTTTTCCCCATCAGCTCTATAGCAAGTACAGGCGGTTGTTTTCCCCCCCTTTTCCCCTTCATGAATATAAAACATATTATACATAAAAAAAAAATAAAAGATGTAAAAAATCCCCCCAGAGGATTTTTTTTTGATCTTATAAGGGGCCTTATTTGTTAAGTAAAGCAATTATAAAAACACACAATAAAAATTATTAAAAAGAACAAAAAAAAGCCAAATAGCAACTTTTTAAAAAAAGTTTTTTTTTTTTTACATTTTTTTGCCCACCATTCACATTCACCTTAAAAATTGTTAGATTAAAAAAAAGGTAATTTCGGTCATGTGGATACCTAATATGTTAGTTTTTTTTTTGTGTGTGTAACATATGCACAATTATTTTTTATTCAATATTTTTTTTTTATTTTATTCATTTTTGTCTTTAAACTTTAATGTTTTTTTTTTTTTTAACTTTTTTTTTTAATCCCTTTAAAGGGAGAACTGTGTTACTTTTTTTTTTTTTCTAGCACTTAAAAAGTACTAGCATGTTCATATATCTAATACATTATAACCCTGGGGCAGTGTGAAAAAGGGCAGTGATAAAGGACAAAGCACAGTCACGGGCTTATAACAGAATTTCGGGTTTCCACTTTTGGGGTCCCCAGGCTGACTTTGGGGGGCCTTTCCCCGGGCTCGTCAGGTCCCCCAGGGTTCCGTTTCCCCCCCACAGAGCGGGGAAACCCCTTTTTGATTCCCGCTGTGGTAATGCACCCCCCAACAATCAAAGGTTAAAGCACCGATTTGCGGTTTTTTCCCCCGGGCCCCCCGTTGCTCGCGGGAGATGTTTCGGGATGGGGGCTGTGTAGTACACCCCAAAACCCTTTGGGCAGCTGGGGCCCCAGACTTTCGCAAACCCCCGAAGTCTGCAGCGA
Source organism: Phyllomedusa bahiana (assembly GCA_025379985.1). Lineage (NCBI taxonomy): Eukaryota > Metazoa > Chordata > Amphibia > Anura > Hylidae > Phyllomedusa > Phyllomedusa bahiana. The sequence goes on from JAODAL010040866.1 coordinate 19,603, forward strand.
CGCCAAAAAAAATTGACCTTTTAAACAACACCCGAAACCACTGACTAAAAAAGACGGTGAAAACGGTCTTTAAAGGGGGTTAAGCAGCACAGAAACTTGCTTATTTTTTTCTTACTGTCAAATTTTTAACCCTTTAGATTTCTGAAAGCCTTATTTTTCTTTTTGAACCCTTCTATTACCAATGCCCCTTTTCTAACGGCTCATTTAGGATTAACAGAGCTAAATATCCCAATCACTGCTATAAAACCACCACAAAAAAGGGAAAAGTTTTTTTTTTAAAAACCACATGGTGAGAGCATACCTGAAAGGGGATATGGTAGAAATGTTTTATGTGGGAAACTCATCTGTTTGGAGAAAGGAATTCTACATCCCTAATAAATTCAAAGCAGAGTTTGCAAAGGGGAAAGGGAAAAGCACAGTTTTTCCCCCATACTACCATACGTAGTATAAAAGTCAATGAGCCGCCCTTTTTGGGCAAGTTCTATGTCAGGGTGGGTTGCTTAAAGCTTTTACTCTTAATGCTTTAAAAGGACCAGACAAAGGCGAAAATTTATGATCGGGTTTTGCCCCTAAATTTTTCCAACGTATACTGGGGGGCCCCTTTAAACGGTCCGACCCCACTTTTGGGCCCGCGGGAATTTCCTGTTGGGCCGAAAAAACCCACCACTTTGGGATGCCCCTAAACATAAGGGGGGCCGGCAGTGGGGGGCGTTTCGGGGCGGGACGCACCAAAATTCCCGAAGCCCCAATCGAAGCATGTGGGAATGCCTTTCGGCAAAGTGAGGCGCATTACAGCCCCGACACCCCAAGACCTAGGGTTTCTACTTATCGAGGAGGCGCATGAAGCTGAATTTTATTGTAAGGGGGAAATTTAAAAAAATACATTTTAACAAAAATTTTTTACAAAAATAAAAAAGATTTGTCTAAAAAAGTAATAAAATGAATAAAGAAAAATTCTCAAGGTTGTAATTTTATAAAAAAGTTGATCTTTTAAAAATTAAAAGCAAAAACATATAAGATCTCCAAAGAAAGAAAAAATAGCAAAAAAACAATCAAAAAAAGGGAAGAGAAAAACAAATTTTATATAAAAAAACCCCAATGTTTAAATTTTGTACTGATTTTAAAATTTTTGGGCCCCTTTATTTAAAAAAAAAATTTTAAGATGTATTTTTTTTTTCGTTAAACCTTTTATTCTTTTAAAGTATCTACACAAGAGCCAGCCCAGACGGTCTTGCTGGCCCCTTTGGCCCCTCCAAGCAGGATTTCTATTTTCCCGGGGCTTAGTTCTGGTTTTTTTTTAAATGGACGTTTTTTATTTTTTCCGCAAATACCCCCCCCAACTCAGCCTAAAATAATGAAAAAATTGCTTAAAAATTGCTACAAAGGGGAAATCCGGAGGGTATTTACGGACAAAATTTTAAAAACCTCAGTAAAAAACCCCCCCCCAAAGGGGAAGGGGCTTTTTTTAAGAAAATTAGTTTTTTTCTCTCCATTTTTTTAAGCCCTTTTTCTAGCTATATTTCTTTCTTTTGAGTTCTTATATAATTTTCTTTCTTTTTAAAAAATTTTCAAACTTTTTTTTTCTATACATTGCAATGTATTTTATTAAATTTTTGATATTTATTTTTATTCATTCATTAATCTTAAAGCAACTCTTTTTGCTTTCACAAACCCCCCTTAAGTTTTTTTTCCCTATTTCCACCTGCCCTAAAAACCCTAAATACATGTTAGGTCATTCCTTCTGCACCTAATTTTCCGCAATACGCCCTCAACCCCTGGCGAGGCGCGGGGAATTTTAAAACCGAAATTTAGAGCTCCGACGCGCCAATTTCATCCCTTTTTCCCAAAATGTCTGCTCTTATAATCATATATAGAAATTTAAAAAAAATTACTAAAAAACCCAAAAAAGAATAGAATATATATCATTATCTTTTTTTAAATTTTTGTAAAAGAACAAACAAACAAACAAGCAAAAAAACTGATACTTTATATTTAATAACAATTTCCCAACAACAACAATTTGTCAGAAACTAGTTTTTAAAAGTCCTAAGCTCTTTTTCCCCGTGCACTGAATAAAGAAATACTATTTTGGCAAAAATATAACAGGTCCCATTACTATAAATTTTTTTGCCCCTCTGCCTTGGTATCCAAGAAATCCTAGAATTTATACAGTAAATGTAATATAAAAATTAGATTTTTGTTTTTTAAATTTAGGGCAAACTTTGTCTGGGTTGGGAACTTGTTTGTTTTTATTTACGGAGTTTATATGCTTTTTAAATTGCAAAAATAAAAAAACAGGGAAAAACCCAAACATTTTTGCGTTTGGGCCACATAAAGTTTTATATTTTTTGGGGTAAACAAAAAAGATTTTTGGCTTTAAGACCCCAAATTTTTTTATGGGGCAAAACAAATAGAAAAGGAATGATTATGAACCCACTCTCCCTCCCGGCATAACGGGCACATTCAAAGATAAACAATTCGGGGCTCGGTAAACCCCTTTGAAAGTGTTTCTTCCACAGTATTTTTGCCTACAATTGCCCCTACCCGGGAAAACAAAAAACTATAGCTTCATAAAGGTTCTAGGGGCTCCCCGCCTCTGCACAACCCCCGAGATCAGGTGCATTAAAAGAGTGGCCCCCGGGCGCTCCTGTAATGTCCGATACTGGCCCGGACCCGGCGATGTAAAACTATTTTCGAAAACCGGGCCTGCCTAGAATTTTCGGGCTGAAAAGACCCAGAACTTTTTCCCCATCCCCAAAACTTTCTGTCCCCCCTTTATTATATATACAGTTGAAACCCGAAATTTCACATACACTAAAAAAAAAAAAAAAGATTTTGCATGTTTTTTCCCCCAAATTTTCTGACATGAAATCAGAATAAACCCTTTCCCCATTTTTTAGATTAATTTGGATTACTAAAATTTTTTATATTTGCCAAAAGCCGAATAATGAGAGAGAATTTTCAAGGCATTTTTATTCTTTCGCAAAGTTTAAAATTTAAATACACTAGGATTACTATGCCCCTTTTAAAAAATTTGGGACAGCCCCCTAAATGAAAATCAAAGACTTTTTAACTTCTGAATTTTGGGTTTTTTGGGAAATCTGGGGTTTAAATTTTGAGGGCACAGTGTGGATGTAAAATTTTTTTTGTACACCCCAAAAAACACGCTTCATGTTTTAACAACTTGGGGAAAGTTCCCAAAGGGAAAACACCGAGATATAAAAGGAGATTTGTGGGGGTTGCACAAATCTAGTTTCCTCCTTGTGTGCAATTTACAAAACCCGAAGGTGCCTCATTCATCTTTCAAAAATTATATTCAAGCACAAACAAGATGGGGGAAAGTCCAGGCCCTCAAACCCCCAGGGAAAGGGGACAGGTTCTTTCTCTCAGAAAGAAAATTTTTTGGTTTCCAAAATGTGCATTCAACTCAAAAAAAAAAAGACCTTGTGAAGACGGCGGAAGCTGCTAAATTTGTCATTAAACCACTTGAAAAAGAGGCTTGTATCAAATGGGGGGGGAAAAGGGCACTCTGCCAGGCAAAGCCATTACTCGGAAAGAAACAAAAGAGCCAGAATTTAAAGTTTGGGAAAAGCACACAGGAAAAAAGACCTAAAATTTTTGGAGGGAAAAAAACCCCTTGGGCGGGCGAAAATAAAATTTGAACCGGGTTTTGGCCCTAATGCCCCTGGGTTTTAAATTTTGGATGAAAAAGGGAGAAACGTGGAAGCCTATTTTTAAACCCCCAAACCCCAACTGTGAAATACGGGGGGGAGCAGCATCAATTGTGGGGTTTTTTTATCCCCAAAGGGGGAACTGTTGCAAATTCATAAAAAAGATGGGAACCCCCTAGGAAAAAAAGATTATGTGGCAATACGAAGGGGAACAAACTCAAGACATCAGCCCGGAATTTTAAGCTTCGGTTTGGAAAAAGGGGCTTCCAAATGGACAATTAATTTCGAAGCATACTGCCAAACTGGTTAAAAGCGGTTTGAAGGAAAACCAAGTCAATGTTTTGGGTGACCATCACCCAAAAGGCCCCGATCTCCCAAATTTTATTGAAATTTTATAGGCAAACCCGAAAAGGCAGGGGCAGGAGGCGACCCACAAACCTGGTTTTAGTTACAAACCCGTTCTGAGGGTGAAAAGGGCCAAAAATTTTTACCAACTTTTTTGAGAAGCTTGTAAAAGGATATCCAAAACATTTGACTCAAGCTATACAGTTTAAGGGCAATGCAAACCCAAAAACTAATGAAAATTTTTAAACTTTTAACTTTTTTGGAAAGTAATAAAAAGCCTTAAAAAATTCTCATTATTCCCGGCCCCTTTTGGGAAAAAATTTAAAACATTTTTCCCAAAATGTGGGAAGGGGTTAAATTCCCGATTTCATGCCCGATGGTAAAAAAACATGCCCTATGTTCTTTTTTATATAGTGTAGTAAACTTTTTGTTTCAATTGGTATATAATTTTATAAATATATATATATATTATATATAAAAGTGTGTTTGATGGGAAGGGGCGTTCCAAAACCCCCAGAGCAGTTTCCTTTGCCTGGCAATCATAAGGGGAAAGTGGTTTTTAGGAAGGGGTGGTGGTCAAAGAGGCCGGAAACAGCCCCCCCCCAATTTAGATGGGGAATTCAAATGCATTTTTAAAAATTATGTTTTCTCCAGATCTTTTTATACAAAATGTAAAAATTCATTCCCAAAGGGTTTAAAAAATTTATAGCAAATTTTATCACAGCGGCTTTAAAGCATCTCGGTTTCAAAAGAAACCCCTTTTTCAAAAAGCATAGTATTTATATATAATATATATATATAAAATTTTTAGTATATTTAATATATATTTTATATTATATAATAAATTATAATATATATATATATACAAATCAAATTGACTTTTTCAATTTTTAAATTTTTTCATTTGAAAAAATTTTTTGGGTACCCCACCCAAAAAAAACCCCCCAAAAACAAAGAGTGAATTACAAACTCCTTTCCCGATATTGGGCCCTGGTTTGGGGTATTAACCTAGAATCCAAGAGGTTCAAGGCAACAATGCTAACCATTAAACCCCCATGCTGGGCCCCTTTACAATTGGTTTAAAATGTAAAATTTTCATGTATTTACATACAAGGGGATCACATCATGAATACTTTTAATTTTTCAGTTTTTTCATTAATTAGGGCAATGTTTTTTAAGTAATGCCAGGAGGACACTGGGTTTATCTTAGCTCACAGGCCCACAGTTTTAAATAATGCTTTTGTTTTTTTTTTTGATAGATGTTTCTGTTACTAATATTTGGGAAAAATTTAAAAAATGACCCAAGAATTTTGTTGCCCCCTATTTGAAAGGGGATCACTTTTTTGGAGTTGAGCATCAAAGGGATATTTTTTAACTTGGGCTGCAATAGTAATTTTTCCCGTATTCAGGTTTTTTCTTTTTTTTCAAGGTTAGGATTTCATTGAGAACAACATCAGTGGATGCTTTTTTCCCGGTTTTTAAACTAGTTATATATTTACATATCATTTGCCCCTAGCTGAACACTGTAGAAATTTGGGAGCCCTCTATTTAACCCCTTATATTTTTATATATGTATTAGAGCACAACAACTGCCACTTTTCTTTCATCAAACAGAGAAAAAAAGTTACCCTTTTTTCCTTTTAGTAGATAATGAAAATATTATTTTTTTCAACAAAGTTGGCAATTCAAAAAATTTCATTAGAAACAGATACCCGATCACCATCTATCGGATAAGGGAAAGGGAAATGGTAGAAATGTCCGCTATTTTTTTACAAGTACTGCATATCAACAACCGGTTGCAGAAAAATAACTCACTATAATTAAAAACATAAACGGAAGGGTTTTTTAGATTTCCAAAATTATTTTTGATCTATGGGGGTTGGAAATACCAAAAAAAGTTTTTTAAAAATATTGCAAAAAAAAGAATAATAAACCCAAAATATAATATTGACTCTATATCAAAGTTGTCAATTTACCTAAGTAGAAAATTTTTTAAACCCAAAACTTACAAACAAACTCCCATTCTTTTCCCTCCCTGGCCTTTTAAAACCTTCTATTTTCTTTTCCCCCTTTTTAAATCTTAAAAAGTAAGAAGAAGAGTATTTTTTTTTTTAAAAATCTTTTCCCCCTCACCAATAAAAAAAGATTGTAAACAAGATGGGGGTTTTAAAATCCCTACCCCCCTTTTCTTTTTGAAAAACGGATCACAGCCTCTAATATATCTTTACTTTTTTTTAAATGGGTGGGGGAAAAAAATGAAACCTTATAAAGTTCATCTTTATTGGCACCAAACCCTGTTAGAAATTTTTTTGCTACTCCCTTTAGTTGGTTTTTTTTTGGGGGTACTTGTTTTTCCCCAAAAAAAGGGTTTTTTTTTTTATGGGGTATGTTTTCCCTTTTTTGCAAGTAAGTCATTCCTAACCCAAGAAATTTCGTTTCTCCTTCTTTAGCTGTTTTAGATCTAAAGCTGCATGTATAGCCACCTAAAAGTTAGAAAAAACAGTTTCCCCTGTATTAAAAAATTTTTGGGTTTTCCCCCCCTTCTTTAATTATAAACACAAGCCTGGCCTCTTCCCTTTCCCCCCATTTATTTTGGGGATATCAAACATAAATTTTTATTTGTGGCTTGGGAAACTTTAAATTTCCCGATTTAACAAAGTTTTTTTCAAGGAAAACCAAATTATTGGAACCTTGGCCCTTTTTACAAAATTTTTAAGGGGATGCCCTAACGCCCTAATTTAAACTATTAAAGGGAAACTGGAAAAATTCCCTAGTTTTAATTTGAATTCAAGTTGGTTGTATGCTGCTTACCCTGGACTCTAATGATATCTACTTCTGTTGCTGACTATATAACTACATATTTCTGTATGTGAAATAAGGCGTATAAAGTTATATCCTTACCCGTCCCGCCTCATTTTTGCCCCTTTTTTTCTCATCTTTCTGATTGTTGACCAATATTATGAAATTATATTAATGTTTGCTTTAATTCATTATTTTCAGTGAAAAAAATATCTCATTGTGGCATACAATTGTTATTTTTGCTAAAAGACTATATAGATATATATAGATATGTAGTTAATGTCTATTTTTTAACTCTAAATGCTATGACTCTTGTGCATCACTAAGATTAAGTGGCTGTAGCACTCGGAAAGAACTGTACAACATGTTTTGAAGGCTACAATTGTCCATTAAGTATACTTGACTGTAGATTCCATAGAAAACTAAATGCACAACACTTTTCACTTTATCCTAGCCAATGGCAGAGGTCACAGCAGATGACTTCCACAAACTGCACAGTGAAGGAATATTCTAGCGATACACCACTGTTGTTTAAAACAATACCCTTCAAAGTGTGTTGTGGTCTATTGTTAAAGTTGCCAAGTGATTACATGTTCAAAATTAGCATTTTTACAAATATGTTTTAAAAATTTAAAAACCACCCACTTTTCCCATATACAAACTATATTATATAGTACAGTATCTTACAAAAGTGAGTACACCCCTCAATGTACTAAATATATTTATTTTTTGTTTTAGTTTACTTTAATATAGCATACGAGGGCTTGTGGAAGAAGCTGTATTTGTTTCCTGAGTTAATTTAATTTACGTATCATATGGTATAATGCATAAAAAAACTTTTAAAAAACACAACATGGCAGCTGTTTTTGGGATTCTTTGGGGCACACGATAGCAGCAAAATCAAATTCATATATATTAATAATAAATATAAAATATATATTTTATATATATTATATATATATATATTATATATATAAAAATTAAATATATATATAATAAATATCAAATTTTTTTTAGCTGTGTGAGGTCTCATTTTTTTGTGGGGCACTGTGAAAAAAAACAGCAGTTCTGCATTAATATTTTTCTTTATGTTGCTCACTATTTTTAAAAAAAGTAACACGATGTTTTCAAATTGTTTGGATGTTTCTGGATGCCGCAATTATGTATAATATAGTTATAATATATAGTATATATATTATATTGTATCTCACAAAAGTAAGTACGCCCCTCACATTTTTGTAAATATTGTAGATCTTTTCATGGAACAACACTGAAGATATGATAATCTGATACTTTGTAAAGTAGCATCCCTGTTCTATCCCTGTGAAGAGAACAATAGAGAGATCACTATGGCTGAAATGTCAGAAAAGAGTTGCCACACTCCAGTTTTAAGGTGCATTAAATCAGTGTAAGTGTGCCTGAATGAATAAACCTGTCAAAAATCTGGCGTCTGGTATACCTTTCATAGTATAATTAATGCGCCTAATCTAGGTGCATAGCATAACTTAGGCGCTTAGCATATCGTTGGTAGCATATTTGATGCACCTACTTTAGGTGCACTGAAATGTGTCGTGTCTGGTGTATAATGCACCTAGTTTTGGTGTACTATAATTCATTTATATAGAGAATAGGGTGACAACATTTTTTTTGCGCAAAATACACCAAAAAAATGTTGCAGCCCTAATGGGACATGTCGCCTTGAGTCATTACCTACTATTTGTAATAAGACTATGTAGAGATAAGCATCAGCTGAAGTAAAGTGAGGTTAGTCTTCCCTGCCATATAAAAGTTTTCTCTCACAGCTGGAGATGAACAATTTTTTTATATGTAATTTTTAATTGACTGGTAAAGTAAAAAAAAATATTGCCAAAAATTCTAAAAAAAGGAATATCGATTTTAACAAAAATTTATTTCTGATGTCAGTGTCTCTTTAATGACTTTAAAAAAAAAAACATGAATACAGTTCTATTATTTACAATTGTCAACAACTGACTTTAAATGCGTACTCCAACAGAATAAGACATACATGTCTGATAGATCGAAATCTCACTTGTAAAATAAGTATTTCACAGGACTGGACACAATTTATACATTGCCATATGCCATATTTATGACTTTTAGAATAACCAAGTGAGGAAAACAATGGATCTCATTTATTAACATTACTAAACAGAAAAACAGACCCTGTTGTTAATGGCAAGTTTTTTTTTTTTTTTTTTTTTAAAGCAGATTAAAGGTGTTGTCTCACAATGCTGCTTCATAAAGTCACAACCAATTTCCTGGTTAGACTGTGAGTGGTTCTATAGCAGTGATTGGCAAATCAAGTCTGCTATTCCTAGCTATTCCTGTGATATGAGTGTAAGACGTTTATAATCTGTAGTGCACAGAGGTTAACTGAGGTACACAAGCTCCTGTGTTAGAGATAAGACTCAGCAGGGAGTGACTCACCATGGTCAAAAGGCAGAATGTGGAGCAATCAATTAAGAGAGAGAGAGCAGGAAGAGGTGGTTGATAACCTAAAGAAACATGTGTATAGTAGCAGTAGATACAATCTTCTTTATTTACTGAAAAAAGTAAAATCAAAACGGCAATGTATTTGGTAATAGTCTTCATTTTCCTTTCCTTACATAGTAAAAGCTAATCATTGTGGTGTGACAACCCTCTTAAAGGAATAAACGTTGAGCTCATTGTTATTTATCAGGGTGCCACATATCAAAGAGCTGTGAATTCGAGCTCACTGTACCTGTCACATTTAATGGGGTTGTCTCACTACATTGATTCATCTTACATCAGTCCTCTTTTCTTGGTTTCATTTTGAATTCAGGGGGGTTTTTTACGGCTTCTAAGGATCAGTGAACCAGTCTGTACTATAGAAAAACCAGTGCTGCCCTATCAGGAGATTGAACAGTCTGTAGCTATAGCGAACTGAAGCGACAAACCCATACAAAGGGGATTCTGGGAAAATAGGTAGGAAACATGTTAAGGGACATTATTGAAAATGATTTGTTTTTGCAGATTTTTAACAAAAAAAAGAACCTTGTAGCGAAAACCCCCTTTAAGTGATAGGACTGATTTTTGAAAAAAGGAGAACTAGAGTTTTTTTTTGACAGTAATGGATCTCAATGAAACCTTTTTATTCCGATATTCAAAGGGGGGGCAGGGAAGTTGTCACCCACCAAAAAAATACCAGTGCCGTATAAATGTTCATTTACACATATTAATTTTTTCTTGATGATACAAAGAGTTAAAGTAATAGTAGAATTAAATAAATTTTTCAGAATTCTGATATTTCCAAAATTTAAAAAAAAATTTTTGGTGTTTCAAACTTTTTTTGGTAGGGGTTTTAGACATGTAAGTAAAAAAAAAAAAAAAAAAAGCTGTTTTTTAGTATTTGACAACTATTATGGGATAATGAGATGTCCAAGTGTTTAAGTGTAAGGCAAAAACTCAACAATGACCTTAGGCTCTATTGTGACAGGGTTGTTTCGCTTGTCCCTGATACAAAACTTTCTGAACTATTTTTCCTGGGGAAAAAACCCCAAAATTAAAAACAAAAGTATAAAACAAGAGACCCTTTCAGGATTTGTTACGATTTTTATCAAAAAAAGGAAAATGTAAAAAATTTCATCCAAATTTTTCCCCTTTTCAAAAACAGAAAACCGACGTTTGTGCTGGGTTTAAAATTGGGGGGGGTGGGATATTGTAAAAATAAAAAAGCCCCCATACTTTTGAAACATTGGGTGTACCTCCGGGCATCATCACGTAATGGTTTTTCTAAATAAAATTTTTCTAGGGGAAAGGGTTCTGCCAAAACAAACTTTTTTAGAAAACAAAAAATAAAACTTAAACTATGAAAAATTCCGGGTTTTAAGTATTTTTAACAATTGGGTTTCCCCCATTGAAACCCAACCCCTTTTATTTTTATTGGGCCTACAAAAACTGCTTTTGGTAAAAGTTTGTAAAATAAAAAAATAATAAATTGCCCCATTCCCGGAAAGATTGTTTTTTTCTTATAGATTGGAATTTCTTGTTTAGGGAATTTTTTCCCAAACCCACTGTTTTTTGCAAAATTTTTTTTGGGAATAATTTTTACATTTCCGTCCCCTTTTTCCAAAAATTCCCTTTTTTAAATTCCCCCCCTTCCCCCCGAGCATCATTTAAATGGTTTAAAAACCCCTTCTTCCCTAAAATGGGGAATTTTCCCTTTTTCCGTAATTTATTTCATGCATTAAAATATATATTTAAAACCTCTTTTATTTTTGGCCCCCTTCCCCGGGTATGCTTTTAAAAATTTCTTTCAAATTAAGATGGCCAAAAAAACTTTCCCTGAAAACTCTACAAAGCTATGCCGTTAAAGGCAAGGGTGGAAAATTTTACAAAATTTCCCCCCATTTTTTGGTGTTTGGTCTTAAAAAGGGGAACCGTAGGTGGTGAAGGCCCGCCCTACTTAGTGGGAGGGTAAAGATAACCGGGGGGAAAACTGAGCTCTGTGTACAAAGGTCCCAATTTTTTTTTTTATTTGTTTTTTTGAAAAATTTTTTAGTAAAAAAGCAATTTTTAAAGGGTTTAAAATGAAAAAAAAAAGGGGCCCCAAAGTATGAAACCTGGCCGGGTTAAAAAAAAACCCCTAGGGAAACGGAAACGCCCCCCCATTTTTTCAAAGCCCCCTAAATTTAAAGGGAAAAAGGGGGTGTTTTTCCCTTGGGTTTTCAAAAAGGGAAAAAAGAAAGTCTTTGACCCAGACAGTTTTAATGCATGTCCCCAAAGTTTTGCCCTTTCACCACCCCCCCATATAGTGAAAATTTTTTAAAAAAAATTCCCTCTTACACCACACCCCAAAACCAGGTAAAAAACTGTCAATCACTGTATATGGGCAAAGGGTTTTTAAACAGGACCCATGTATGTACGTTTTGGGTTAAAGGTTTTAACCCCGTGCCTGGGGCACTTTGTAAAGTTTCCTGGAGGTCGGGGGGGGGGGGGGGTTCCCGGAGGCTTTTTGTAAAAACAAGTGTATTTAACCCGGGGAAATAACACTTTAGACCCGGGAAATCCAGACGATTTATGCTGGGCCCGGGAGAGGGGCCAAATTTAAAAAGGTGGGTTTTACCTGAGCCAGAAATTTGGGGGCTTGTACTAGAAAGCACTAAATCTATGACCCCCCAAATAGGGTAAGGTTCATAGATTGGGCCCCCATTCCCCCCGGGTTTTGGGGGGCCCGAATCATAAATGTTTTTCCCCTAGTGTTTCTAAGGGAAATCCCCGGCGGTTTTCAGGTTTTTCTCGAAAAGGCCGCCTTTCCCCAAACTTGAAAATTTTAAATTCCCATGGGCCACCAGCTAGCTTCTTTTTCTATTTTCCCTTTTTGTCTTCCTCAGGGGGGGGAGGGAAAACCCCCTGACAGGTTCCCTTTTTAAAATTTGGGGTTATTTTTTTCCCCCAATATCAGCCTTTGCAGGGAAAAAACTGCCAAAAAATAAGCCCAAAATTTATTAAAGATTTGGGGGAGAAGGAATTAATTTTTTTTGCCTCCCGTATAGTATTTTGGGAGAAAATTTTAGAACTGTTTTACCCTTTTTTTCCATCAAACCCAAATTAAAATTCAGGATGTTTCAAACCCCGAAATTCCTTTTTTTTCAAAAACCCCTTTTTTTAGGTTTTTTTTGGGCCCAGAGACCGAAATTCCCGACAGCTTTTTCAAAGAGTTTTTGGTGGTTTGTACATAAAAAAGGGTAGAAAGGGAAAAACTGGGCAAACCTTCCCAAAAAAAACAAGGAATTCCAGTTTAAAAAATGTCCTCAAACAAAAAACAAAATTTCACTTTAACCCCAAAAAAAACCAGAAATAAAATTTTTAAAAGGGGGGACCTGCCCCTTCCCGTTAAAAAATCTCTCTTTTAAAAATTTTAAAATAATGTTATTAAAAAAATAACATAATAAATTTTTTGTTGGGTTTTACAAATTTCCGCCCCCCCAAATTTCCCCTTACCTTTTAAAAAAAAAGTCTTTCCCTTTAAATTTTTCAAACCATTTTTTCCCCCATTTTCCCCCAACTTATAAAAGAAAAAATTATTTGACTGACGTGGAGAAAAAAAATCTAAAAGAAAAAGTACTACAACCCCTCATGAAACCTGGTTAATTAGGTTTTAAAAATTTTTTTGGTGAAAAAATTTCCTCTTTGTTTAAGTGGGAAAAGGGGAAAAAAAACACAAAAGGGATTAAAACTTTTAAAAAAAAACCCCAAAAAGGGAAAAAAAACTCATGGGCCGGGAAAAACCCCTTTAGAGGAAACCCTTCACAAATGATCATGCTATCTGATCTGCAGGCAGCATTTTTTACAGCAGAAGGGATTTTTTATAAAAACAGTTTTTTTGTAAGGGAAAAATTTTCAAAAAAACTTTTTAAATTTATTTTATTTTTTTCCCGGCTTTTAAAAATTTAGGTGTTCCACGGGGAGCAAACCGTTGGGGTGGACAATGGTTTTTTTGGGGTGACCATACCCTGAGAATGAAGGGGGGAGATGGTTTATGGGTCCTCATTCACTTCTGTGGGGCCCCCCCAATATACTGAGGGGCACACACTTGGTTATACTTGGAACTCCCATTTGAAGTGAAAGGGAAAAAGGGGAAAAAAGGCTTTCAAGTGCCAGCCCTCCATTCTCATACCCCGGCCCCTCACATATGTGGGGGCCAAAACCCCTTTCATTAACTTTGGGGAACATCCCTTTCAGGAGTAAATGGGGGAGATTTTTTTTGTTTTGTTTTATGGGTTTCCCCACTAAGATAGTTGTCAATCATTTTTAAGATCGTCTACCTTTGGGCTTTTCATTCAAAAAAAGCAAAATTTTAAATAAACAAAAATTTTTAGTTTTTTACTTTAAAACACTCCCAAACAAAAAAAATTATATAACCCCAAACTTCTCAGCTAAATTTCCCCTCTTTATTATATAAACCCGCAGGGCAAATTTTCCACACTCAAATTTAAAAAAGGGTTTCCCTTTTAAAAAACAAAGGGAAAGACTCCCTGGCAAGCACTTCCCAAATTAAAACATTTTTCATATGCAAATAGAAACCAAAATTTTCAATAGACAAAGGAAAAAAAATAGTCCCGGAGAAAAAACCAAAAAACTGTTTCAACAATCCCCAGGATGTTACCCTTTCTGCAGGGAAAAACCCGGGGAAAAATTTTACTTTATTTTGATTTTCCAGAATTTTTAATTTAAAAGGGAAAATCAAAATTTTATCCTTTGGGTTTCCCCATCCCAACCCAAATGTCAAAATTTTTAAACACAGGTTTTTTACCCAAGGCATTTTTACACTGTAGCTTGACTAAAAAAACCCGATTAAACTACCTCTAATGTTAGATTTAATGCACATGATTGGGTGTAAAATTAAAAAAAAAAAATGTGTTTAATTTTCTCCTATAATATTCACTTGGGTTTAAGCGTCTGCAACCCATGGGTCCCGGGTCTTTTTTTGTCTGGGAAAAATAAACCCCAAAAGGTTTATACTGTGGACAAAGGGTAAAAAGATGGTAAGGGACCTTTAAGAATGCCCCCCAAACGGCAGAAGGTTGCAGGCATCACAGGTTGTTTTACATCCCCCTTTGACCTTTTTATTGTAAAAACAACATTAAAAATTAGGGGTTTTGTTAAAAACAAACGTTTTACTCCCAGTTAAATCGTTTTTTAATCCGTTCGGGGGCCAACAGGACCGGGCCCAGAGACAACTAAAAAAAATTAGGGAGTTTAGTTTTTCACTACAGGGATGAGGAATACCCAACGGCGGTTTTTCCCTGAGAGATCACCCGCTGCGTATTCCCCTCCTGGGTTGGTTTGGGTCCGTCTTTGAAAAAAAATTGCTGTTTTCCAAAATTTTAAAGACGGACCCCGAGCTGGCCTAAATTTTAAATACACAAAAGGGCCCTTTTTATCTCTCATGTGAACGCCGGGTGCTTTTTCCCCCATAAAAGTATTAAAACTCCCCTTCTTTAAATTTTTTAGATTTCCTTTCTGTGTCCGTCCCCGTTGGTTCCCCCAACCCATCTAAAAGGGGCTTGAAACAACAGAGTGGGAAAAAGCTTTTTTTGGAAACAAACCCTTTGAGTTTAATGTACCCGTGTTTTACCCTGGACAACAACAAAAAACAAAAAATTATTTGGGGCCCCATAAAGAGGACCTATCATCTAAAATAGGCCCCCAAAAAAACACCAAAAAAAAAATTGCTATTTAAGGGGGGTAAAGGGAGATAAAAGGAATTTAAAATCCACCCGTACTTGGTAATTTTCTCTGTAAACAATGTAGCTGTAGCAAATAAATTTTTTGGCATAGAAAAAAAAATTCCCCACTTTCAAAGAGGGGGTTATTTCAGAAGCGGGTAGAAAGCATTGAAAAAATTTTGGAAAAAATTTTCTGTGCCCCAGGTTTTTTAAAAATTTTAAAAATGTTTCATTAAAAACTTAAATATTTTACTTGTCATATCAGCAATCCTGACAATTTACTGATGGGGGAGGGTTTGGGGTGCACCTTCCATAATGAATACATTGGGGCTGGTTTTTTTTGAATGCTTTTATTAACTAAAAAAAGCTTATCCCCAAAAAGAACTTAAGGGTTTTATATTATGATATTTGTTTCTCCCTGAAAAGGGGGGAAAGAGAAAAAATTTGGAACATTTAACCCTCCCCCCGCACAAAAGGTTTAAATATTATTACATTTAAAAAACGAAAAATAGTCAAAAAAAAAAATATGGGAATTGGGAAAATAAACCCCTTTTGACCCACCAAAAAGTGAAGGGTTGGGGGGCAGTAAAAAAATCAGGATTTTGATAACCTTTAAAAGGGGGTTGTCTTTC
Organism: Phyllomedusa bahiana; assembly: GCA_025379985.1. Taxonomy (NCBI): domain Eukaryota; kingdom Metazoa; phylum Chordata; class Amphibia; order Anura; family Hylidae; genus Phyllomedusa; species Phyllomedusa bahiana. The sequence goes on from JAODAL010040866.1 coordinate 35,263, forward strand.
AAAGAATACCTTTTAAAAATGTGGGAAAAAGTAAATGAAACATTTTCCCAAAATATATTTCTTTGTTCATTTTTTTAGTTGAGGAGCTACAAGGTTTTTAAATCACCTTTTTGGGGCTTTCTAGTTTCCCAATGACAGACCTGGTGTCCCCCCCCCCCCCCTTTCCCCTTTTTGTTCTATCTATAAGGGAGTGAAGTCACACACAGGTTCACACGAACTGTGGACAGTGAGATTTTGGGGTTTTTATTGATCTTTTAGACAAAAGCATAATTACTCTACTTTTTACTTTAGCTCAAAAGCGCTCGGCCCCTCAATAAGGTAATTTATTTAATCTAACTAATTAGCAAGTTTGAATAAAAGGAGCCAAAATGCTAATTACAGACAGCTTGACCCCGGGGTAACACAGCAAAGCAGCATTTTTTCATTTATGATCCTATGGAAAATTTGAGAGGAAAACCCCTTTAACAAAATTTCCCACCACATTGACTATAAAAAATTTAGCAAGGCTGTTTCCTGGGTAACATTCTGGAAAATTTGTGCAGAAAAGCACCTCTACATGAGTAAAAACTACAGCTGCGCAGGGGGGAGAGCTTCTGTCACACAGCTGGCCGGATTGATAAAAAAGGGGAATTTATTACCATCCCCCCTTCCCCCTTTGGTCTAGCTTTTGTTTTTGGTGTGGCGGTTAATGAAAAGTCAGGGGTCAGTTTGTTACAGATGTTTTGTGTCTTATCGACCCCAAAAAAGCTCTGTAGTTAGTACAGGGGGGTTTATTCCCGGGGGTAATAATTGAAAGTTTTTGGAAAAAAAAAAAAAATGTCCCCACAAAAGTCTTTTTTTGACCTTTGTGGGGGGACAATTTTGTAGAAAAAATTATGAAAAAAACATACATAAAAAAAAAAAATATTATTAAAAAAAAAAAAAGCCCCAAAAACTGTAACTTTAGCCCTCCCCTTCAGATGAAACCCAAGCTTTATTGCCCATATAATTTTTCCTATAAGAAAAGCGACACAATATTAAAAATTACTTTAGCCCCCCCCCTTTTCTGTAAAAAAAAAAAAAAGGAAAAAAAAGACCTATTAATATTTTTTTTATATCTTCTCTCTCTTTTTTTCCCCCCCCCCCCTCTCTCTTTTCTTTTTTTATATATATATTTAAAATATATTTATTTTATATATTTAATATATATTTATATATAAGAGAA
>JAODAL010040867.1:0-36465 GCA_025379985.1 Phyllomedusa bahiana
GGGTGTTTCCACCTTTGATGGCATACCACTAGGAGTGGGCTTTCGAAAGATTCAGAGCAGAATAGAGAGTTCTATGGGAGTTATAGTTGAGTACCATGTTTGGCTGTGCTTGGAAGCTCAATAGCACAGAGGTCTACCTATCAGACTTCGATGGTATATCTCTAGAGATATGCCATCAAAGTCTGTGGTGGAAACACCCTCTTAAGGAAACAAGGATGCCATCATTTTTCCAGGCCGGTTTAATTAGTTTGTTTTTTAAAATCTTTAAGACCGGTTTTCAGCTCTCTAAAACCTATCGTCTTTGACACATTAGCAAAAAAGTTGAATTTGCCCGGATTGCTCTCTGTTCTTTATGTATGGCCAAAGGATTGAATCAAAATCAAACCAAATTTGCTGCATAGGTAACTCAGCCACTTTGAAAAGTTTTAGAGTTTCAGCTCCTTACCATAACATTACCAACATATTTAAAAAAAATGAATTTACACTGAACACTGTGCATTCTCTATGCACAGCCAAATGACTCAACCTATCGTTCTTAGCCTATTTGCCAAAACTCGGAAATTCACCATGAACCCTGTATGTTCTTGATGTATCATCAAACCAATGGACCAATCTGCACCAAGTTTGGCAAATATGTAAATCAAGCACCTTAGAAGGACCAGCTTTCAGTTCTCCAGGATGTTCCATTCAGCATATACCGTCCAAAAAAAACAAATTAACCGTGAATGGTACCTGTTCTTTATACACACATAACACACACAACAAACAGTTAAACTAAAATGAGTTGCACAAAACCAGGTCATTCTGCTAGTACGATATATATTTTATGTAAAATATATGTTTCCAGAAGGGTCATGTAAATGTTTTTCACTCACAGGGCACTTCCTCTCAGTATTCTGTTGTCAGCAGAGATTAGTGTCCATGTTGTATTTGTCAGAGTGGTCAATGATTGATGCTGCAACCAAGAGACTGTTGTCTTTACGAGAGAGGTGCCTGCCCTGTTGTAACTCCATTAGGCAGGCTAGCAGAGTACAAAAACAAGCACATGCCCTACAGCAGGGGTGTCAAACTCGTTTTCACCAGGGGCCACATCGGCCTCACGGCTTACCTTAAAGGTCCGACATAATTTTAGAACTGTGTAAATGTAACTTCTCCTTAACAGTTAAGTGAGCTATTAAGGAGTAGTTTCATTTGTACAGTATTAGGCTATGTTCACACGGCTTAACTGCGGGACATAATTACCGGCGGGAGTGGGGGAGGGACCGGGGGGCCGTCACTTCGCCCACATGTCAATTATGGCCTCGTTCACACGGCTTATTTGTCCGCGGATTGGCACCGTACTTCGCGCCGGATTTGCGCTGCAGTACGGCGCCAATCCGTCAGAGTAATTACGGTAATCCACTGCTCTCATAGAGAACTATGGATTCCGTCGCTCCTCCCCGCTCGGCGAATCCGCCGCGGGGGAAGAAAGTGACATGCACACTATTTACGGCGCGTACGCGCCGTAGATGATGACAGTCTATGGGGCCGGGGAGCGGCGCCCCCCGCCGCGCTCCAGCCCCGCCCCCGTCCCGCCCCTTATTCACGCAATCCGGCTCACAAATCCGCCGTTAATAAGCCGTGTGAACACGGCCTATCTCCCCGCCCGGCGGATTCGCCGAGCAGGGGGAGGAGACGTAATCCATAGTTCTCTATGAGAACTGTGGATTACCGTAATGACTGGGACGTTTTCAGCCCGTAATTTGCGCACTACGCCGCGTAATTACGGACTGAAATATGTCCCATTTTAAGCCGTGTGAACATGGCCTTACTGTTACAATCTGCCCTTTGATGGTCATCAGGAAGATGGTGAGGCCCAGGGAGGGGGAGGCAGGCCAGATATGGAGGCCCAGAGGGGAGGCAGGCCAGATATGGAGGCCCAGAGGGGAGGCAGGCCAGATGTGGAGGCCCAGAGGGGAGGCAGGCCAGATATGGAGGCCCAGGGGGAAGGCAGGTCAGATGTGGAGCCTCAGGGGTGAGGCAGGTCAGATGTGGAGCCGCAGGGGGGAGGCAGGTCAGATGTGGAGCCCAGGGTGGAGGCAGGTCAGATGTGGAGGCCCAGGGGGGGGGGCAGGTCAGATGTGGAGGCCCAGGGTGGAGGCAGGTCAAATGTGGAGGCTCAGAGGGGAGGCAGGTCAGATGTGGAGGCCCAGGGGAGCAGGTGATGGTCCCCAGGGAGGAGGTCAGATGTGGAGCCCAGGGGGGAGGCAGGTCAGATGTGGATCCCCAGGGGGGAGGCAGGTCAGATTGTGGATCAGGGGGGAGGCAGGTCAGATGTGAGCCAGGGAGGTAGTAGATGTGAGCCGGGGAGGCAGCCAGAGTGAGCCAGGGGGAGGCAGGTCAGATGTGGAGGCCCAGGGGAGCAGGTCATGGGACCTCAGGAGGAGGCAGGTCAGATGTGGATCCCCAGGGGGGAGGCAGGTCAGATGTGGAGGCCCAGAGGGGAGGCAGGTCAGATGTGGAGGCCCAGAGGGAGGCAGGCCGAGTGGAGGCCAGGGGAGGCAGGCAGATGTGAGGCCAGGGGAGCGTCAGATGTGAGGCCCAGGGGGAGGCGGTAGATGGAGGCCCAGGGTGGAGATAGGGGTTAACTGGGCTAACTGGTAAGACCTGGGGTGGGGGTATGGGGTTACTTGATAGGGCCTGGTGGGGAGGTAGAGGACTAATTGGTAAGGCCCCAGTAGGGAAGCCACTTACCAGCCTAAGTGATTGGTCCTCCACAGGAGCAGGTATCTTCTTACCAGGCAGGAAGCTCATCTTCTCAGAGTCCTGCCAGGCCTGCAGGGGGCGGGGCAGGAGCACTGAGCAGGCAGAGGCAGGCAGTCAGTGCTCTTCTTCTGTGCACTGAGCTGCCGCCCCCGCCCCCTGAGCTCACTGTGAGCTGTGCTGCCCATGCTGCCTCCTCCTGTCTCAGTGAAGGAGCCGCTGCGGATTCGGCCCGCGGGCCTTGTGTTTGACACCCGTGCCCTAGAGAACTCAATTATGGGACCCCCAGTTCTCTGCAATATATTGTTTGAAGTATCCTGGTCCCAGAGGTACAATGGGAGCCTTCACCAACTTTAAAGTGACACTCTAGATTATTAAGAGGGTTGCCCATTAAAATAAATAATCGCATGGCCTTGAGGCCAGGGTGGGCAAAAAAAGTAAAAAAAAAAATGATACTTACCTAGCTGTACCCCGCTGCTGCTGCTCCTAGCTATTCCCCACCCTTGCTGCTCCTGAGCTCAAGATCTTCTTGACTTCTGGGTTCTTGTCCCGTCACACTAGAGAGGCTCACACTTAATTGTCTTGGGACAGGAACCCAGGAGTCAAGAGGAACAGATAGCCGAGAGCTTTGGAGCATTAGCAGCATGGAACAACTAGGTAAGCTTTTGTTTTTTTTTTTCTTTTTTTGCACATCTTGGCCTTAGTACCGTGTAATTTTTTTTTTAATGGACAACCTCTCTAATTATTTCCTTTTAGGTAATCAAATGGAAAAATTCCAAGCTTATCATTGCACTACAGGAAATGGTTGCCTGTTATTTGGTTATAAAGAAGTTGCTCTCTGTCATTACTCCATACTCTGTAGCTATTGGTTGAACCTGTACCACTCAGACTTTCTACCCCGCAGCTACTGGCTGAAGCTGCACCTCACAGACTTCCTGCCGCCCTATAGCTATTAGCTGAGGATGCATCTCAGGGACATCCTGCTCTTTAGCTATTGGCTGCAACTGCAACTCAGGGAATTCCTGCTCTGCAGATATTGTCTGAAGCTGCACTGCCCAGTCTTCTCACTCTGCCTCCTAGGAGCCTTATCCCAGGAAATTCTTTCTTCTTTCTGGTCCATATGCAGGAGAAAGCTGCTAAAAGGAAGCAGAAATCTTTCAGTGTTACCAGTATTATGTACAGAGTGTATAAAGGGGGTAGGAAGAGCAGGGAGCCTGTGAGGTTATATTCAGTGAATAGGTGCAGAGCATGAAGTAAGGTTAAACCCCAGACATCTGATGTACATGCTGACTGATAGCTGAAGCTGACATCCACTCTCTGATTCCTGAAGTTTAACCACAGATTCCACAGTAAATAGTGATCCCAGTAGACAAGTAAGAGGCTCCCTCTCTAACTTAATCAACCTTCCTGGGATTTAATTGTGGAGTGTCAAGCATATATTCCCCTATTAGTGTGTCCATTACACTCTGTCAGAGGCAGGATGTAATAAAAATGCAGTAAAACTTTAGAATTGCAGTGTATTGAACAAGAGGCCGCATCCTCATACAAAACTAAAAAAATGTAGCAACAAATGTACTAAAGGTTTTAAAAGTATATAAAGAAGATTATATCGCCACATCAATAAAATTCTGAAATATTAAAATATTATCCCATTTATGCTGCACAGTTAATGCCATAAAAATATACCCAATGCTAGAATTGCTGTTTTTTGGTCACCTTACTTCACCAAAAAAATTAATAAAAAGTAACCAAAAAGTCACCATTAATGTACCAGTAGGTATCAATTTGTCTCAATTACAAACTACAGCTCACCATTTAAAAACCAAACACTTACACAGGTCCATCAATAGAATAAGGGCATGTCTCCACGACCGGGGCATGTCCAACTGTTTGGTCCATCAGCGTGGTCTGAATGCTAGGTGACAGCCAAGGGTACCTGACCACACTACCAGACACAGGCATCATCTTCTTGCGTTGGCCAGGAAGCATCTATGCTGGATGAGGAGCCAGTGGTCCTCAGTGCTGTTCAGTAAGTCGATTCACTCTGAGTGGAAATGATGGCCACCAACGATGCTGGAGACGTCAAGGAGAGCGCTATGCAAAAGCCATGTCAGCTATTGGTCAGGTACCCTTGTCGGCCATCTAGCACACAGACCACACTGATGTAAACAGTTACAAATGGTCTGACGTGACACTTGGTTGCCTCTCACCTCCCTTAAACGTGCCTGGCATTCATCATCCGCTTCGCAGGGCATTGTTTACAATGAAGTGTAAACAATTACTGTATGTCTGGTCTCATTATGTCAAAATGTGAACAGCATGATGAGGAGGACTGTTTAAATCCCAATTCAAATTGATCCCCTAAATTTATTGGGCGATTCAGGGATCAAACACCTGTTGTAATTTTGCCATCAAGCTCCTTGTTAGAGATCAGCAAGTTGTGCGAACAGTACTGAAATATGTACATTCTAAAAGGTAAGAGATGATCTCATTTAGTGCATTTAAAAAATGTCAATACATTGTATGTTTATCCCAAAATTTCAATCAAAGGCCAAATATCCCTAACTAAATCAATGTGGTGTAGCTGGAATAATGCTGACACACATGATATCATTCATACCACACTGAACTCTGTAAAATAATAATCACAGAATTGCATTTTTTTTATTGCACCCCATAAATAATTTCTATTTAGGTTTCTTAATACATTACAGTAAATAAATAATAATAATAATAATAATAATAATAATAATAATAATAATAATAATAATAATAATAATAATAAATACAGAACTGGTGTTGCAATACCTGTGTAGTTCTCACAACATGGAAAAGTTTTCTCCCATGTGCAATAACGTCATGAAGTAGAGAAGCAGGGGCTAGAATGAGAAGACCCTGCTGGACTTTAATTGATGTGTTTGGTGACAGATCATCCTTCTGTAGACAAGACTTCATGCCCACATAAAACAGATAATACTGTGTGTAGTTAAGCACTGTGAAGAGGTTGAGACACGTGAGAGAGAGTACCTGGTTTGTGTGATCAGTAGTTAGAGCTGTGGACAGCTAAAACTCCTGAGTTTGAAAGTAGCTTTGGCTATGGAGAAGCCTACTGTGGGATTCCTTTGGCAAGGAAGAGATTAAAACAATACACTGACTGAGTACTGACTCAATATACAGCCACAATATAGGAGTTTTACATTCTACTGAAATGTGAACTTATGAGATGAAATCTAATTACATCTAAGTACTGACTTTTGATTGTCTTAATAACAACTATTTGGAGTTTGTATGCATGTTGCCCAAGATTCACACTCCATGTGTTCTATTATATCAGTAAAGAAAAAGATTTTTTAAATGCAATTTTTGTCTCAGCCTCTGTGTTCAAAATTGATAGGAAGAGATTAAGCCACACAATTCTTGTAAACTCCTGCTGTATAAGTGGGACCAGGCTCGAACTGGCCCATCGGGAAGTTGGTGAAATCCCCAGTGGGTCCTGAGCTCCTGTGACAGAATTACCACCACAGCCATGGGCCTAGATGCCACATCCTGACTCAGAACGATTCCCACTCTGGTATTCAGCCTGATAGGCATAAGGCCTTAGGCCTTAAGCTTATCATGCATTGGCCACTAGTGCTGACGTAGGCAACGCAATGATGCCACATCATTGCGCCGCCTATGCTGGGCTTCACTTGAAGCCTGCCTGCTGCTCATCGCATCGTGGGTAAAGGGAGAGAGGTTATATGTTTTCTTTTTTTTCTTTTCTTTCAGTGATGGGGCCCTACTTATCATCTACCTGTGACTCACCATCATCTACCTACCTGGGGCCCACTATCATCTACCTACCTGGGGCCCACCTACCCACAACCTACCTACCTCGTGCCCACCTAAAACCTATCTACCTGGGGCCCAGCTGCCTACCTTGGGCCCACTTAAAACCATACTTGCTTTACTTGCTACACTTGCTACGCGGCAATGAAATTTGCATGGACACGCCCATATTGTTGGTGTGTCACGCCCCTTCAAAAAAGCCACACCCACTCCACCTAACTGCATAACGGCTTTGGAAGAAAGCAGGTAGATGCCCCGTCTAGCCAGGTAGTGCCCTTATAGCCAGGTAGAGCCCCCTTGTAGCCAGGTAGTGCTTCCTTACAGCCAGGTAGAGCCCCCTTGTAGCCAGGTAGAGCCCTCTTATAGCCAGGTAGAGCCCCCATTGTAGCCAGGTAGATGCCCCTTGTAGCCAGGTAGAGCCCCCATTGTAGCCAGGTAGTGCCCCCTTTGTAGCCAGGTAGTGCCCCCTTTGTAGCCAGGTAGTGCCCCCTTTGTAGACAGGTAGAGCCCCCTTTGTAGACAGGTATTGCCCCCATTAGCCAGACAGTGCCCTCCTATAGCTAATAAAAATAAAATAATAAAAGCCACTTACCTAACCAGGCTCCCAGCAACCCGCCCAGCTCCGGACATCTCCCGGCCGACCGAATCAGCGTCGCAGGGGGAGTGAGTGCAGCCGCGCGTCACTCCCCCTGCAACGCTCAACTGTAAGTACAGCGCCCACCAGACGCGATTCCGGCTCCGCAATCATTTAAAGAACCCCCGCTGCCTGATGGCGGCGGGAGGTTCGCCAACTCTGCCGGGGTGGCGGGGGGTGACCCCCATTAGCGGGACCACCCCGCCAAAAGCGGGAGAGTTGTTATGTATGCCTAAAACCTACCTACCTGGAGCCCACATACAAGCTAACTAACCTACCTAACTGGGAACCACCTACCTAACTGGGGCCCACCGACAACCAATCTAACTATGGCCTATCTACCTGGGGGCTGTCTATCTACCTTACTGAGGACAACCTACTGCCTACCTACCTGCGGCCCACCAATCACCTACCTTCCTACCTAATTGGGGCCTTCCTACTGCCTAGCTACCTATTTGGGGCCTTCATATCTACCTAACTGGGGCCTAGAAACCTACCTAGGACACTGCCTATCTACCTATCTGGGGCCTTGCCTACCTACCTACCAGGTAATATGATTCTGAGGGGCGCAGGCAATAGCTGTAGCACAATCTCCAGCAGGTCAGTCCTCTTTTCTCTCTAACCCCTTAGGAGACTGTGCTTTTAAGCTATGTCCTGCACACACTCTCCTACCCCTGAAAAGTTTGTACAGAGGTTGGAATAGGTAAAGAGATGCTGGAAAAGTGAGGATTCTAAGATACCTGGGTGTAAATTCTGAAGGGACGAGTGGTAGCCAGAAGAAGTCATCATGGAGGTCTGGACTGGATAGAGAAGAAAAGCAAAAGAGAAGGACCATGGGAGAAGAGAATGACTCATCAGATAAGACGTCTCCTGTAACTCCCGGGATGTTAGGGGTTATTTTGCTTCTGTGTTGTGTCATGTGAAGGTGACCTAAGCTGGTGTCTGATCACTATGTGCCCTCTATATGTTATGTGTCTTATATTGGAGCTTGTATAGTGGTAGCTTACACTTGGTCCTGATTGTAAAAGTGAGTACATGCCTGTCCCTGAGATTAGGGGGTTTCACTTTTATTTTTTTTATTTTTTTTATAGTTTTATTTTAGAAAGTGGCAACGTGCGTGAGGGGGGTAAAATTTTGTGGTGGATTTTGTATGTGGGCTGGTGGGGGTGGGGAGAGATATGTGTCTATGATATGTTGGTTTGTGACAAATGTTCAAGACAGACAGATATGTGACTCACTTGGCATTGTGTACTGCACAATACAGTTCTGTTTTGTACACTGTATTATGTGGTAAAATGCACAAATTAACATGTTATATTTTTATGTAGAGAAGCTGTAGTTCAACTCCCCTGTGGCCCCCAGACCTCCGGTCCAACATTGAGTGGGACATTATTAACATCCATATCATCTGTAACATTCATGTTGTATGTGAGAGCAGAGACGTGTGACATCAGTAACAGTGTCTTTAGTACCATCAACCATGTGTTTAAGCAGGACTGAAGACTAAGATGCAAATACTATGTTTTGTGTACTCTAGAGCAGAGGCTGATAGAGCAAGAGACTGGTACCAAACTCCCTTAGGGATTATTGCAAGTGTTTGATGCATAGAACAGCAGTTTAACACTGTTTACTAATGACTGTGCCTCTCAGCAAGTACTAACAAAATTATACAGCTGTCAATTGTTATTGATAATTGCCAAGCATAAAAAACCTGCTTGTGTTCCTCTGCAAAGACTGTGTTAGCCTGAATTAATGATACACCATCCAAACATCAGCCCACAAGGGCCAATGTTACCTTACACCACACTTAGCGCCTATTAATCATCCTCAAAAATCACTGTGTTGAGAAGGATTTAAGGTATATTCAAATCAAATTGAATAGCCTTAAACTTTCCAGCAAAGATTACTACCAAATACATTGCTGTTCTGATTTTGCTTCCTTTCAAAGTTAGAGCAATTCTTATCTTCTGCTTGTTTACAGAAGGTTTCCTAGGCTGCCAACTACCTCTCTCTTCTAGCAACTCTGGCCAGGATGGTGACTTCGCTCTGGCCAGGATGTTGTGTCTTATCAGCAGCAAAGGAGCTTGTTTATTTTTCTGACAATCAACTGACAAACTTTAACCATTTAGAGCTCTGTAGTCATGTGCCCTGCTGTTAAAACCCGTCCTTTACCAATGTTCCTCCACTGCTGTAGAACCGCCCACAGCCTGAACAGAAATCGAGAATCCGAGGCTGACTGTGAAGAACAGGATCTATGAAATAACGAGGTGGGAAAACATTTTTAACCAGTTCCTGACCGGGCCCTATACCCCTCTCCCTGATCAGGCACATTTTCCAAAACGACTGTAAGGAGTTAAACTGTTACCGTCCAGATATTTAAAATCGGCAGGTGGATGGCAAGTAGTTAAAGATGGGGGCGTTGTTTTGGTAAATTCTCTTATGTAGCAGTAGTTGTCGTTTCCTATGGTAATAATGACCTACATTATGGTTTGCAAACTTGCACTGGAGGAACAAAGGTGAAAAATTGTGCAGACTCATTTAATCACTATACACATTTGACCAGAGTTTCACTTTAATCTGACTTTACCATAAAGTCTTTTTCAGTAGGTTCCTGGACATTATGGAAGAGTTGGGAAATATGCTAAGAAGACTATACAAATATATCTTTGAAATGCCCTAAATAACATATGAGAATACACCCTTTGCAATTCAAATAAATCTATGTGTGGAGCTTGTAGCACTACACATTTTCCAATTTCAATCCGGTTTATAATTTCCATTTTGCAGAGATAAAGGAACATTTGTGGTTTGCAATGTGCAGTTTTTGCATTTTAGATGGTCTTGTATGACAGTGAAATGACTGTATTATCTGTAGGGGATGGTAAGCTGTGCATTGACTAATATCTAAAATGTGCTTGAGGTGTGCTTGAGGAGAGGATAAAGAGCAACTAAATATATGTACTTTGGCTGATTTTGCTCCTTAGGCCGACCTACCTCCATTATCATACAGTCTAAGGTAGCTATCTATGTACATGCTTGCATAGGTGATTGTATGGATACTTCTGGTCATTACTTTGTTATTCAGTCTAAAGTTTCTCAGCAGATGTAGATGAGAAGTAAGCAGTTTCAGCATATACATTATTATTTAAATCATGAACTGCTCTTAAAAGAGAATTCTTTTCTGTGCTTTGTATAAAAAAAAAATCAAAGAAAAATACAAATCTCTAGCACCACCATCTGGAGAAACAAGCTAAATGCATTCACAGCTCAAAACACAGCCACAGAAAATGTAGTCAAATAAGATGAATGGTCTGTGTATTGCAAGTGTTGCCAAATGTGGGGTCTATTAATTTCATATAAATTAAGCTGCATAGGCCCTAGTTTATCTTGGTTGCATACATTTCTTTATAGTCAATGGTCGGACTACACTAACAAAAGCCGATTCCATAAGAAGTAGGGGACAGACAAATAAAGCATAAATGCAGAATCAGTCTATGCAGGGTTTGTTAGTAGTGTGTATCCTACACATACACTACTCACAAAGAGTTAGGGATATTTGGCTATTGGTTGAAATTTCAGGATGAACATAACATTTCTTGGAAAAAAAATTAAATGCACTAAATGAGATAATCTCTGAACTATAGAATACACTTGTCCAACTGCAGGGGCATAACCAGAGAAGCTTGGGCCGCATTGAAAAATTTTGCCAGTCCTTCCCTCGATCACAAACATTTATCTTATAGTCATGCAGTAACTAGATAATACAAGGAGTAAATACCTCATCATACATATCACCATCATACTGCTACCAAACAAATCCCACTATACCTAGACCAACATTACCAATAGCACTACTACATATGGACCTGATTATACCGCCAGAACAAGACCACAAATTACCACCACATAGTGACTGAATAATACCCCTATACTATTACTGAATAAAGATCAGTATACCAGTGTATACAGTGTCTGCAGACTGTATATTACCACCATACAGTGACCATATAGTGGTAAATCCTCAAAGTAAGAAAGACTTCAGAACCCCCCCACTCCTCGCAATATAACACAAACCACAGACTGCAACCTGCCCAGGTGCAGCTACCACATTATAATGCGGACCCTCCAGCACACCCAATGTTGTACAGACCCTCCCCAAGGCACAGCCATCCAATATAATACAAATCTCCAGACACATCCCCCAATACAATACAGGCCACCAGGTGTCTTCCTCCCCTCCCTCTGTTCACCAATATAATACAGATCACATGTGCAGTCTCCCAACTTATTACAACCCCCCCAGACACAGCCCCCTTAATATAATATAGATGCCAACACAACCCCCACCAATATAATACACCCCCCCCCCAGGCACAACACCCCCAACATTATACAGGACCCCCCCAGACACAGATCACTGAACATAATGCAGATTCCCACATAGCCCCCAAATACAACACAGCAACACAGCCCCCGCAGACAGAGCCTCTCCTAATATAATGCAGGCCCAGCCTGAAACAGCTTAAATCTAGTATAATGCAGCACCCCCCTCAAATACAGTCCCCCGATATAATACAGGATCCCCCAGACACAGCACCCCAATATAATACAACCCCCCAATATAATACAGGACCCTCCAGGCACAGTCCTCCAATATAATACAGCCCAACAATATAATACAGGACCCCCAATATACTACAGGACCCCTCAGACACAGCCTCCTAATATAATACAGGACCTCCCAGACACAGCCCCTCAATATAATACAGAACCTGACAGATACAACCTCCGAATATAATACAGCCCCTCAATAAAATACAGATGCCCAAATCAAGATACAGCACCTTCCTTATATAATATAGGCCCCCCAGACACAGCCCCCAAATATAACAAAGACCCCAAGACACATCCCCCTCCTTATATAATATAGACCCCCGCTAGACAAAGCACCCAATATATTATAGCTCCCCCAAGACACAGATCTCCCCTTTAGGTTATATAGACCCCTCCTAGACACAGTCCCCTAATATAATACAGCCCCCCCCCAAGACACAGCTCTCCTCCTTATATAATATAGACCCCACAGACACAGCCCCTCAATATAGTACAGCCCCCTAGACAAGTTTGAGCTCTTTTTCAGATAATGTTTTACACCTAATAAAGGCGATTTTTTTATTCATACTCCATGCCGCATGGACACACTAGCGAGGCGCGGTGAACTTTTCCCCGCATGTATGAGCGCACCTCCTCGGACGGCGAATATGAGGCGCAGTCCCGCATTGCGCCTAAGTCCCGCACTGCGCCCCCCACACTGGCGAGGTGCGGCGGACTTTACACCGCATGTATGAGTGCACTACCTCAGGCGGCGAATCTTAGGCGCAGTCCCGCACTGCGCCTAAGTCCCGCACTGCACCTCACACACTGGCGAGGCACGGCGGACTTTACACCACATGTATGAGCACACCTCAGCGCCGACATACATGAGGAGCAAATTTCGCCATAAAACTGGCGAAAACATGCGCTCCGACGTGGCGAGATTCATAAATGTCTCCCTAATTCTATATCCTATTGACATGTCATCAATGTATGAGATGGGAGCACCCCTTTAAGAGGATATAGTCTTTAATTCAACATCCTGTATAATACTAGTTACTAGACTTTCAAGAGCACTACGAAGCACTTAACTACAGAACATCGTAAAACCAGAAAATAGAGCTATTTTCAGTTTTTTAAGTTGGAAAATAAGATAACATTTAAGGGAAAATTGATAGGTTGCCTTTGATTGTAACATTAAGTGCCCATAAGAGAATAAAATTAACTCCTTACCACCGCAGCCAGTTTTGACCTCTATGGCATCGCACCATTTTTCAAATATGATGTCATGACACATTGGGGCACACTGAAGTCTGTTGCACCAGAAGTCTGACACAATTTCCGCCAAAAATAATGGAGTACAAACCTTACACCACATTTACTATGGGCGGGGCTGCGCCAGAAGTCTGCCCTTATTTTCAGCCCGACATCAGGCACAGCCCCGTTCCCTAGTTTCAGACTCCACTGCGCCTCGTCTGACAAAGGGGGCGTGGCTTCGGCAAAAGGGACGTTGTTTCATGGGAAAGAGGCGTGGTTTAAAATGCGCCCGAATTTTGTCATAGTTTCTGGCGTAAAAGTAAGCCAACTTAAAGATGGTACAAAGTTAGACTAGACAGTTCTAACCTGCATCAGATTTATCAACACTATGATAAATGTGGTGCATTATGAGACTGTCTAGTCTAACTTTACACTGTCTAAAAGTAAGACACTATTGATAAATGTGCCCCACTGTGCTTTAAGTTAGCAATTTATTTTGATTTATACATTCCTTACTTATTTGAGAAATATAGTAGAATATCATAAAAATTTGGAAAAATGGGCCATTTTCAAAATTAAAAAATGTATTTGTATAAAACAGATAGTTATAGCAAACAAAATAGTAACTAGCATTTACAATACGTTTACTTTATGCTGACAATTTTTTAAATGTATTTTAATTTTTTTATAACATTAGGGGGTTTAGTTACAATTACATTTAGTTGCAATTTTTCACATTCTTAAGAAAATTTGCAACACAGATTTTTAGTGAGCTGTCCAATTCTGACATAGCTTTGAGGGACATGTATGGACATACCCATTAATCACTTTAATTTTAAAGGAGTTCACGCCTTAATGTATTCAAAACAGCTTTTAAGATGCTATTAACCTTCACAGGAATTAAAGAAAAGTGCAGGTGAAATTTCTAAATTTCACTTTTTTTTGCAGATTTTTAATTTTTTACTGAAACACAGTAGATGTTAACAGGGAAAAGCAAATCAATATTAATTCCACAGATTCTGCTGTTTTTAGAATTATCCTATATGTGGCATTAATGTGATATTTAATTCAACAACATGCCTCAGAATAGGAGGAGCAGCTACTGGAATTTGGGGCCTCATTTTCAGGAAAATATTTCTAGGCACCTTTTCAGATTTGCAGACAGCCTAAAGTATTTAAAGTTAATAACCACACCTAAACAGACCTCATATTGAGGAGTATAACCAAAAGTGTAGTAAGTATATTGATCCCACAGTGGCAGGGCGTGCAAGGGAGGGAGCACTCTTTGGCTCTTGGAATGCAGATTTTGGTGGGTGCAATGTCACATTTGCAAAGCTTCCAAAGTAACAATAAAGTTGAAACCTTCCAGAAATCACCCCATTTTGAAAACAACAAATAGGATTGCATTGAGCATTTTGGGTCCGCAGATTTTTCACAGTTTTTTCAACACTGGGGAATGGAAAAAAAAAACTGCAATTCAATCATTGTTTTATGGGTTTCTTTTTTACAGCGTTTGCAATGTAATATAAATGAAATTTTAGTTTTACTATGTGGGTCGTTACAATTGCATCAACATCAATTTTATGTAATTTTGTACGCTTTACTTCTTTAACACAATAAAAATACTTTAGCAAAAAATAGCATTTTTATGTTGTCAGGTTTCTGACAGCCAAACCTTTTTATTTTTATGTACACAGTGCTGTATTAAGACTTAGGGCGACATGTAAGAACGGGGCTGTGCCAGATTTCTGGCGTCAAAAAGCTTTAGTAGACCAGTTCTATAGATGTATGAACAGGAGTACTCCAAACTTTGGCGCAATAAGCGCCTGTACGACATTTTTTATGCGCCAAAGATTTGAGCCGTTCTGGGGGCGTGGCGCACCACATTCTTAGAATTAGACACATTTATGATTCTTTGACACCAAACCTAGGCGCAGAACAGTTAGAACAGCCAGACCAGGTTAAAGGTGGTGCCTCAGCCAAACTTGTCGTATTGGCACTAGACTGCGCTTGTATGTATGAACTGCAGAAGAACAGGTTCATACATTCTGGCGCATTCTACACAACCTTAAAACTATTTAGAACTGCCCTGTAAGTGCCAACGTTCATACATGTCGCCCTTAGTCACTAAAATTGTGACTAAACCAAAAAACTTTATTCCAAAAGGTTAAAATCCATTGCTTCCATACCCCTTTCCATATTTTTGTGACCATTCTTGGATACATCATTAGTCTGGTGGATTTTTTCTGTGCACCAGCGACATTAGTTAAATGATGACATTTCATCTCATATAATTTCTCTTATGGTGAGCAAAAAAGAAAAATACTTTCTTAATTTTTTGGACTGTATAAAGACTTGTTTATATTGTTGTTATTTTCACATTTAGGGTATGTTCACACGTCGTACTTTCGGCATGCATTTTGCTGCTTATTTGCGCTCTAATACGGGCGAGATGCGCGCCAAAATTACTGTAATCCATAGTTCTCATAGAGAACTATGTATTACACCTCCTCTCGTATTGTACGCGCGGGGAGATAAGTGACATGTCGCGCCACAAGTAATGCATGTCAATGGGGCCAGCGGGCTGCCGGTCTCTCCGCGCCTCGGGAGAACGTGCTGATCAGCGCGAGCTCCCGAAGCACACAATTTATTGCGGCGCGTACTGTACGCGTCGCAATACATCGTGTGAACATAGCCTTAGAGTGTTCCCATTCCCCACTAACCCAATGTATAGATTAAAAAATGGATGCTTTTGTTTCTGTTTGCATCAGTTGATTTCTCTCTTAAATTTGTCTGCACATGCACAGAAAAATGAATGGGTCCATTTAACGGGTGTAAAATCGGATACCCATCCACTTATATCCCTTTTCCATTGACTTCAATATAAATTGAGAAACAGAAGGGTCCATTTCGTTAGATTTCCATTTTTGTCGTGGAAACAGCACGGCATACTGTGCTATTTTTGAAGTAAAGTGAAAGCCTAAAAAACACCATTTAAATCAATGAGAACAACAAAAAGCCAAACACAGATGTGAACCAGGCCTAACATATGCAAACCCTTTTTTCAAAAAATAAACATCTACAGTTCTGATGCCAACACACTGACGGTTCAGAGATAAACACCAACACAAACCACTAAAGTCTAAAGAAGCTTTTAGCAGCAACCTTTTCTGTGTGTACAAAATATTAATGTACTGCTTCTTTAGTTTTCTGCCAGTATGCACTAAAATTATTTGACCAGAACCACAAAAATGTCAAAAACAAATTATAACATTATGTATGCACAGCGCTCATGCATACACTAACCAGCATCTCAGCTCAGCAAGGGCTGTCATTTCTGTATTCTTACATAAATAAAAAGAAAGACACATTAACTCTTTGAGAATTCAAACCTTGTCAGCAAATCATATCTGCTATCCAGAAGAGTACTGGTACTATCGTATCAAAGCCATTCAATACAAGTTTAATTAACAGAAATAACAATGAATTAAAGGGGTCGTCTCGCTACAAAGAATAGGTTTCAAAATGTAGGGACCACTAAATTTAGACATTTTCCAAATATATTTCATTGTTCATCTTTTTTTGTTAAGGACCTACAAGTGATTTTATCACCTTCCTGGCTCTTTGGTTCCCCTAGTGACTGACCTGTGTACTCTTTTCTCCCCTGCTGTTCTATCTAATAGCAGGGAGTGACTCAGACAGTGAGAGCTTGTGTGTTATCTGATCTTTCAGACAAAAGACTAATTACTCTACGGTTTACATTAGCTGAGAAGCTTCTCTGGACCTCAGAGAAGGTAATTTCGCTAATCTAGACTGATAAACATAATAAACAGAGAAGTCTGAATACATGGAGCTCGTATGCTAATTACAGACAGTTTGACCAGGAAGTGACAGAGCAAAGCAATCCCTTTAAGTCACCTGATAAATAGTAAATACAGAAATGTTTGTGCAAATAAAAGGGATCATGCAGTCAAATGTAAATCATTAAGAGCCACATGTATGAAACCTGTCTAGGTCTAAAACTCACTTTGTTGAACATAGTAATCAATCGGAGCGCCCCTCTCATTTCATATAGAGCTCTGGAAAAATGAGAGGGGCGCTCCGATTGATTGATATGGGCAACAAAGTGAGTTGCAGACCTAGACAGTTTTCATACATTTGGCCCTAAAATGGGTTGTCTCTCTACAAGGATTGCTGTTTATATGAAAGAGCTTGCAAAAACAAGTCACTTTGCAATATATGTCCATTAACAGTATTCTACCTATTCTGAGATATCCTCTCATGTATGGGCTGCATCAGCTACCCAGGTCGCTATAGCTACAGACCTGGCTTCTACTGCAGCCTAGTAGAAACCAGTAAATATACCCCTGAATTCAAAATGAAACCAAGAAAACAGGAGGAATCAATGTAGTGAGACAACCCCTTTAAAGGTAATAATTGTTTAGATAAGACCTGCACAAGTTGGCAGAAGATGGGGGACAAAACTGTCTGGAAATGCCCACAGACCACCTGGGAATGTACTCAAAGAGCACTGCCCATTTCTGGGGTGGAGGTTGCACGAGCATTGCCCCTTTGTGGTCCAATAGCTGGACGCCAGAAATCCTATGGTCAGTTAGTTTTGCAGGCCTGGTTTAGAGGCTGTACTGAGATATTATTAAAGACCAAGCTTTTAGGGTTCTGTATGGCTGTATTATTTGTTTGATGTACAACAGTGTTTTATGAACTGTATGTTAGTATTGGTAAATTAAGGTATGGGCAGTACAATTTAGGATTAATATGGTAGTATTGTTTATGCATTCTGTAGCAGTTTTATTTAGGATCATGTGGTTATATTAAGGTTCTATATGGCAGTATTATTTAGAAACTGAAGGCCTCATGTATGGAAAATGTCTAGATCTAAGGGTACAGGCATATATAAAATGTCGGTCGGATTCTGTTTAAGAATTCATCTGATATTTTATCGTCTTTTCAAAGGTTTTGGGGGTGGCTCTGTCTGCGGTTTTCAGATTCGCCCATACCCCATAACTATTGACAGTTCCAGAGTTGTGTAGCCAGCTCCCGCTCAAATGGTAGGTGCACGGAGATCCGCTCAAGCTGCAGCTATGTTGAATCCAAAATCGAGAAGGTTTCCAGCACCACTCATGGTAAATTGATAAAATCAAAAACCTTTATTGGTAGAAATAGCATAAAATGCAATGCAGCACACAAAAGAAAACAGCAGTGGCAGCAAGTAGAAGCCAAAAGACAAGAGTTAAAAAAAAAAATTACGCTAACGTGTTTCGGGCGTGGTAGACAGTGCCCTTACTCATGGCGACCAGGACTTTTTAACTCTTTGTCTTTTGGCTTCTACTTGCTGCCACTGCTGTTTTCTTTTGTGTGCTGCATTGCATTTTATGCTATTTCTACCAATAAAGGTTTTTGATTTTATCAATTTACCATAAGTGGTGCTGGAAACCTTCTCGATTTTGGACCCATAACTATTGAGTTTGCACACCTTCTGACGAAAACCGGGCAGAAGATTGTGCATGCTCCTAATTCTTAGGAACGCTGGCAGCTGAAAAGCCATCCGGCTGAAAACCCGTCCAATGTAGACAACTGAACGGATTTTCTTTAAAAGTCTATGGTGATGGCTTCTTGTCGGTTTTCAGATGGTTTCCAAATCAGCAATCTGTCTGAAAATCTGACCAAGATACCACGCCGTGTGGACGGACCCTAAGACTTTCTTTGTTGCCCATAACAACCAATCAGAGCTCCCCTTTAATTTTTTTAAGATAACTTTATGAAAGGAAAGGGGAGCTCTTATTGGTTGTTATGGGCAACAAAGCAAGTCTTAGGCTATGTTCATACGGCTTAATTGCGGGACGTATTTCGCCCCGCAATTACGCCGTGTGTACGGGGGTGGGGCAGGGCAGGGGGGCCGGCATCCTGCTGGCCCCATAGACATGCATTATTCTCGGCGCGTATACGCCATGAATAAATGACATGTCACTTTTCTCCCCGATCGCCGTATTGTCCAAGCGGGGAGAGGAGCCGTAATCCATAGTTCTCTATGAGACTGTGGATTACCGTAATGACTGGGACAGATTTCCGCCCGTAATTCGCGCAGTACGGTGCAAATTATGGGCTACAATACGTCCCAGAATAAGCCGTGTGAACATAGCCTTAGACACAGACACTTTCCATACATGTCTCCCTGAATGTTTTTAATCTTACAAACTGGACTACTTTATCTTATCAGTTTGTACACCAGTATCTCGCTTGATATCAAAACACTATTATGTCAGTCCAGATGAGCTAGATATCCAATCTGTCTGTTAGGATATGTTCACGCTTCAAAATACACTTCCAAATCTGCTTCAAAAAACGCCTGATTAGAGGGCTTTTTTGAAGTGTATTTTCGAGCGTCTTTAGAACAAGTGTGGAGCGTATTTTTCGGTGTATACATGCCGAAAATATGCTCCACCATTGTTTCTATGGGGCTTTTTTTGGGTTTACTTATATAAACTCCTGACTAGGCACTTACATTTAAGCGATTAAAATTGTTGCGAAATACGTGCCCAAGTTACGCCTGTAAAATACGCATCGTGTGACTGAAACCGCATATTTTACATGGGAATTAATGAAAAGTGCTCGGAACAATTGTTTGATATTTTGCTATGTATTTCAGTGCAAATTATGCAGCAAAATATGCCATGTGAACATACCCTTAGGGTATGTTTACAAGATTAAATATTGGGCGTATAACAGTGTGAACTGTGCGTGCCATTATATACCCACAGCTCCCTCTGAAGCTCTCACTGACATTCATTCTCCCCAGCACGTAATCGCTGGGAAGAATTGACATGTCAGTTCTTTCCCCGGGGAAAAGAACAGGTAGTCACAGCTCTAAATGAGAGCTATGAATTACTGTAATGTTGGCCCGTACATCGGGCATAAACTCCTCTGTAGGAAGTCACTTGTGCTAAAGGAACTCCCCGTTTTTCTTTTTTTATTACTCTGTTAGAAATCTATTTCAGAAGCATGGTAATAGCGGTAATTTTTTCTTACTGTATATAGTTTGTATGCCCACTGTTCAGGCTTCTGTTGTGTCACTTGACCCACACTCTGCCTTGCTGTGTGAACAAGTAAAGTAAAACTGTCTATGCATTCCTATGAAAAACTCAATGTCAGTTCTATAGGAATGTATAGAGACCCTGACTTCCGATGTAGTCCATAGTGTAAGGCGATAAGAGTGCTGTTCACGTGACCCAACAGAAGACCCAAACCGTGGAGCATAAATACAATATATAACAATGGCCGGTAAGAACAATTACTGGCATTACTGTGCTTCTGAAACTGATCTGTGGTGTGTATCCTTTAAAAATATGGATGCTTTTGTTTCTGCTTGCATCAGTTTATTTTTGTCTAAAATTTATCTGCACATGCTCAGAAAAATTAATGGGTGTAAAAACAAATACTCATCCCTTTTCCATTGACTTCAATTTAAAATGAAACACAGAAAGGTCCTTTTCGTCAGATTTTTTTTCGTGGAAATAATAGCACAGCATATTATGCTATTTTTTCTGTAAAAAGAAAATGAAATCTGACAGAACAGAGCCAAATTGAAGCAAAGTAAAAGCCTAAAAACACCACTGAAATCAATGGGAAATTGTTTTTTTTTAGGTTTTCCGATTACAAAACAGAATAGAACAACTGAAAACCAAATGTAGATGTGAACCAGGCCTATCATACTGTATGCAAACCTTTTTTTACTGATTGGGAGAACAAGAGTGCTACCGTACTAGTGTATAAAAGCTGGGTTAGACAACCAAGTTGGTTAAGGAAATGAGGGGTTTGCAGTACCAAGACAAGCTTGGGGTTAATTAGCTTGGAAAAAAGACGGCTTAAGGCCGATTTAATTACCATGTACAAATACTATATGTGAGAGCACAATATACAGAGCTCATGCATCATCTTTTTACACCTAGGCCTCTAACAATGAGTATGCATCCTCTACATCTAGAGGAAAGAAGGTTTAACCATCATCACAGACTGGTATTCTTTACTGTAAGACCAGTGAGACTATGGAACTCACTGTCACAAGAGGTTGTGATGGTGGATTAATTGACCAATCATTGACCAAGAGGGGCTTAAATGCTTTTCTTGAAAAATCTAATATTACAGGTTATGGGGCCTAGATTCTGGAGATAGGACATGCATTCAAGGATTATTCTGATTATTATCAATTGGAGTGGAGAAGGAATTTTTCCTTTAGTGTGGGACAATTGGTATCCACCTCATAGGGGTTTTTGTCTTCCTCTGGTTCAACACTATAGGGCTACAGGTTGGACTTGATGGTCCTATGTCTTTTTTTAACCCTATCTACTATGTTACTGACAATTTTATGAAATATACTTGCCTCTAGATTTGTTGTGTTGGTCTGGACTTAAGAAAATTCATTAACTTATTTCTTAATGATACCGTGTACTGCACACTTTGGGTTGTAAAAGAATGAGGGTTTTTTGCATTTAGCAGTAATTACCTGATTAAACTAGTGGATATAGAAAGCCAACAGCCACAAAACTCCTCTGAACATGATCATATGAAACAGTCAATATTCTTCAGTAGCTAAAGAGTAATACATTTTGGGATAGAGATTTGTAAATGTTTTTAAAAATCATATTGCCAAAGAATTAAAATCTTGACCTCTGAATCCACTCCTATCCTCAAAACATGGGGTCACTCTACGAAGAAATGGTGGTAATACATGATTTTTTTTCTGTTGATTTAGCACTTTAGCCATGACACAGATGTACACAAAAATGAACTTGATTCAAGAAAAATCCTAACACTGCATCACATTGCATCTAATTGTAAACACAATAATTTTTTTTTTAACAATTTAAGATTTGTACAGTTTTGTAGATCAGTCAGCTATATTACATGTATGTCAGATTTTGCAGGTTAGTCCACTTTTTTGCTTCTGGGTTTCATTTATAGGGAAGACCTGCATGCCAGGTCATTATTCTCCAATAGCCTGTCTCATTACATGTGTGTATAGTGCTAATAATGGTTGTGCTTGGTACAGCAGTCAAAGGTTTACAAATGCTAAAAAAAAACATGGCTGCTTTTTTCCAGAAAAGAGCCAAATCTGTCTGTGTGCTTTGAATTACTAGAATTATTGCAATAGGACCAACACTGTTGAATGATCGTCATATGAAAATTATTATACATAATGCTCTATAGTAAAGAGTTAAAGTATATAGTAAACAATCTTACACCGCATCCCATGTATCATAGTGTTGATAAATCTGGCACGTAGTTGGACTGTCTAGTCTTACTTTACACCATTTTTTAGTTGGCTTATTTTATGGCACTAACTGCACCAAAATTATAGAGCATGGGCCCACGTGTATTGTCGCTGTTTAAAAGTTAGATAGTGTAAATTTAGACAACCAGTATAAAATGCATCAGTTCTTCAAAGTGGCTCATGTTGCTTGATTTATTGGTGCAGCTTTTGAATTGTAATACTTTTCTATGTCAAAAGTCTGTCGCAAATTTGGTGCAGATTTTGGAGCAGCATGTTTCATTGTATGCACGTCCCTTTCCAGGAAGCCACTGACTAGCCTGACCCACTTTCACGACAAAATGGCCACCACAAAAGATGCTTATTTCCTAACAAATGTAAGACTTAAGTATAGCTCACATGAGACCAAAAAAAACTAAAGTGGTTCATCAGGCTCCCAGACTTCTGACATTCTGATGAAGCATTTTGGGCGACTTTTATGAAACTTGGTGCAGATACACCAATGCACTAATACAAGAATCGATATAGAGGAGTGTAAAATACGACAATATGTATGAACCTGTCATATGTGGGTTCATAAATCTGGCATGTGGTATGCATAGCATATCTTTGATGCCCTCAAAACTACTGTGTTTGGTGCATAATGCGCCAGGTTTTGGCCTACAGCTGTTCATATATCTATCGAACAGAGCTGCAACAGGTTTTTTGGCTCAAAGCATGCCAGAAAACTGGCGTATATCTGTTCATACATGTCACCATTTGATTTTATTGTGTGAAACTCATTGCTTTCATCCTCTTTTAATAAACAGACTCGTGAGCTTTACTTACTTTATTTTTGGGAGACATATGGACTTTTTTAGTCTCTTTTTTTCCAACCTTATGGTCTATTTTTAATTGTTGCTTGTTCCTCTTTCACAATACCCTTGGAGGAGCTTGAGATGGCAGCTGTCCCCACTTTTAAGCTCCACAGAGAGTTGTGCCTCTACTTGCAAAACAGTCTAAGGTGAGAAAAATTGCTCAGACTATAACTTGTTGAAACGTTAATCTGCACAAGCAGCAGTTCTTCTCTTTTGGTCTTCTATTACTTAAGTGGTATAGTAGTTTTTAGACTTTATATAGTGCTTTCTATTTAAAAGGTGGATATGCTTTAAGCATATATCTTTTCTTACTGAATTGATACATTACAGACAGGAAAAGGTAAGAGTATAATTGATTGATATCATATACTTTCCTTTGTCTGCCTGGAAAAAGGCTGGTGACTGGTCACACTATTTTACCACCATTGCCGACAACATTCACTACAGGTTGAACCTGCCCTATCTGAATCCAACACTAATTACCTCACGTTTTAACTTGACAGTGATATCACAGCTTTTCATGTTATCTGCTCTTACCGCTAAACAAAAGCCATGGAAAAGCATTGAAAAAATTGAGATAACATTCTGTGCTGCAATATCATCATGAGTAATTGGTCAAGTTTATTTTTTTCACATGTGTAGTTTTACCTAAAACAAGTTGTAAATGTTTCGTTCTCAAATATCATCTATTAAGAATTGCACTTACCATAATTTGCATCCATAATAAACCTATATTGCTGTATATCTCCGAAGGGTTACAAATGATATCTGTATGTACAGTATCTGTGTGAACTGTTGAGCCTAGACAGAAAATGATGAGTTAGTTCTAAGAGAATCACAACTCAGACATCAAAAGGCAAAGCCATTGTTACAGAGAATTTTGAATAGTTGCCAGCATTTCCCATCATGGGACAGTGCATCTAGAAAAAAATATTCAGAAGCCAAATTTCTTTTGAAATATTTATTGACTTAGATGGTTTGTCCTCCAGTTACAGAATTATGGTCATCCCTGATGAAACTGTGGAAAGCAACGTAAGTACTTATCCAGAATAACTCAGAATAACTCATAAAACTTATAAGTTCAATTCATCAGTCAAACTCATTTGTTTAATTCTATCCAACCAACTTTGATTTATTTTTCTAAACTCTATATAATGAAAATCATTAAGTGGCCATCATTATTTAGTACAGATCATGTTGGCCATTAAGTTAAACTATCCAAAGGGTGTGTTCAGGCAGCAGCTTTTCAACTTTCTAAATGCTGTTTTGAATACTTGAAGAAGTACAGTTAGATGGAGTCATTTATGGGTGTGTCTAACCACACAGGTCCCTCAAAGTAACATCAAAACTGAACTGGTCCCTAAAAAAAATATGTGTTGCACATTTTTTTTAAAAAGTGAAAAAAATGGCAAAAATTTCTAAATTTTTACAACATTTGGATATTTTCACAAAATAAAAAAGAATGATTATGGACCAAAATGTATTACTAACTTAAAGCACAATGTGTCACAAGAAAACAGTCTCTGAATCATATGGATTGGTAAAAGTTACTCTCACATAAAGTGATGTCAGATTTTAAAAAAATGGGGCTATTTCATAGTAGTCAAAAATGGCTCCACTGGTAATGGGTTAAACAATATGCCACAATAAAGAGTGGGACGCATGTAGTATGGAAGTCAGGGACCCCCTCAGTTGGTACTTTAAATACATAATGTGCACATAGTTCTACTGATAATTCTAATGTAGTACAGATTTTAGTATGCACATACAGGATTTTAAATTACAGTAATGACATTTATAGCTAACGTACAATTCAGCAAGAACATTTTGTGCTCAAATAGTACAAAATAAGATTAAGTAAAATGTACTTGATCAACCTCTTGAGACATAATTCACTTGCCATTTAAATGTATATACTGCATGTTTTTGTCTCAGTTTTAATTATATAATGTTCTGATGAATATTTGACTGTTTCTAGGGTTAACACACATTAATATATTACCATTCTCCTGAAAACTTTTCCCCTTGTCTTCCCATTAACCCGTAAAGGAACTACTTACTTGTCATGTTACTTTTACTCTTTAAATACAAGCCATTCACTTATATAGTGTGTAATATGTAACATAAAAGCAGAAATACACAGAATATGTTTATATGTACTTTTTTTGCACTGGAAAATCTGTAGGGAAATCCTGTGCAATCTGCATAAAAATAGACAAAAGGATTGCATGCAGTTTTTTTTACTGGGGAAATACTTGTGAATTGGAGCGGAAGCACATAAAGAATTGACAGCTTAAAGGGGTGTTCTAAGTTGGCTGTTTATTACAGAGTCTGCTCTTCACAGCCAGCTTTAGGCTCTCACTCTCTGGTCAGGTTGTGGCTGGTTCTACAGTAATGAGTAACATTTCAGCTCTGCGTTTCCTAGCTGAGCCTGTTGGAAGGACATTGGTAATGGAGAGGTTTTAACAGCAGGGCACGAGGCAATAGAGCTCTGAAGGGTTAATTTTTTAGTAAGAAAGATAAATAAACTCCTGTCCTGTTGATTAGACACAGCAGGGTGTGACATCACCATTCCAGAGAGGGGTGGTTGGTAACCCAGGGAAGATTGTGTAAATAACCAGGAGATAAGAACTTCTTCAACAAAGCAAAATAGGAACAGAAATGTATTTGGTAATAATGTTTATTTCCGTTACCTTTTACATGATAAAAAGTTAATCAATGTGGTGAAAATAAATCTTTAATATTTCACAAACATCTGTATGTGGAATAAATTGTGTGTAGTGAAAAACATTTTTAAAAAATAGTACACATAAAGCATGCTGATTTTAAACAGAATTTCATGCAGAAAATGCTAGCTTACCGCATGAAATTCATCATTAGAATATGCTACGCATACAAGCCCGAAGTATTTTCAAAAGAAGACACTGACTTACAAAGTAATGGAGCTATTGTAACTTGATATAGTATAAATTAGGGTAAAAAGCCTATTTATGGTTTGATCACTGATACCAGACCAGGTTTCATAAAGTCACGAACACCTCAGTGAGAGAAAGTGAATATAATATTTTAGGCCACTCGGTGACAGAGAATTAATACCCAAAAAGCTACTAGGGCTGGTAATAGTAGCTGTCAGACAGCTGTTTCCTGTTCCAGAATCTGAAGACATAAGAAGTTTAGAGCACAAATAACTTTGTGTACATGAGAAAGCAAGGGCGTCGCTGGGCCATTTTATCCGGGGTTTGTGCCCTGGCACTGGCCTAGACCGGAGCACCGGTAGACCTGCACAGAAAAAAAAAAAACTACTGTCGCAAACTGCAACAGTAAACTGGGCCGCAGCGCATTGAAGTCACTTGATCATGCCGTTTAGTCTCCTAGGCTGCATGGCCTAGTCACTCTGCATAGGCTGTGCAGCCTAGGAGATGCCGGAGGAAGTGTCCCCATGCTGGCTGCGTGATGACGTCACGCCACCAGTGTCGGGTAGAAGAGCAAGGCGTTCAGCAGGGGAACGAGAACAGATGAGTATTATTATAATTATTACTTTTTGCATTGGCGGTTTATATACCTATCTAACTATGAAGGGAGTGCTTATATACCTCTGACTATGAAAGGGACCTATATATCTAATTATAGAGGAATGCTTATATACCTATCTGACTATGGAGGGGACCTATATACCTAACTATGGAGGGCACGTATATAACTATCCATCTATGGAGGGGACCTATATACCTGCCTAACTGTGTAGGGGACCTATATACCTGTCTAACTATGGAGGGCACTTATACACCTATGTGAATATGGAGAGGACCTATATACCTGCCTAACTATGGAGGGCACTTATATACCTGTCTAACTATGGAAGGGACCTATATAACTACCTAAGAGGGGATTTATATACCTGCCTAACTCTGGAGGACACTTATATACCTACCTAATTATAGTGGGGACTTTTATACCTACCTAAGGGACGTATATACCTACCTACCTAAAGAGGCGACCTGCATACCTATCTCCTGAAAGGGCATATATAACTACTGACCAACCAAGGGGGCCTATATACTGATTTACTATAAACACTACAAAAATGGTGACGTACTAAACTCTATTTCCTATACCCCCTAAAGGTCATGGCTATGGCTGATCTTCTGGGGATGCAGGGGCTGTAGTTCAGGTCACACAATATGATCCTGGGGGTACGGGCCGCAGCACAATCTCCAGGGGTTTGTTGATCCTCATTTTTTCCCCCAGAATATTGTGCCTATTACCGGTGGCTCGTATTTCCCCCTCTCCTCCTGCAAAATACAGCTCCCCACCTTTCATCACATAACCCCACACTTCCAAATATCCCCCTATGGGGAGTTTGTACAGAAATAGGGAACGGGTAACGAGCTGCTGAAAAATGAGGATTCTAAAATGTCTGTGTGATAAATTCTGCAGAGACGAGTCGTGGCCGGGAGAAGTAATTATGTTGGTCTGGGACGAAAGGAAAAAAACAAGGGAAGACGACCACTTAAATCAGAAAAGACGTCATTGGCTGTTACTACACTAGAATCACTTCTATGCCTGCAGAGCCTGTGTACAACTGGTAGTCACTATGTGGTGGTCGCATATGGTCATGGTCTGGCAGTATTATTTTTAAGTAACAGTATGAGATTAATATGTGTGGTATATTTGCTCCATGCATAGGTGTATTATATGGTGACTGTAATATTTAGAGGTATTACACTATCATACATAAATGAATGCTTTTGAAAAAGCAAATTTGTCAGTGCTGATCTTCATTGTACAGTGTTATGGATAGGATCTGTGTGGAATACACGTAAAATTAGTGACAGGAACATATATTTTTTTTTCTCCATCAAAATACCTGCTGCAGTTCCCAATGTGTCATGAAAAATGTTGTGTGCACCCAGCCCTACTAAGCAAAATGTTACACAGAGGTCCCGGGCCCCAAATGTTTAGGACCCTAGCAATGCCTCTGTGAGAGACTGCACATAGTTATTAAATCTTAATGAGATCAGTCATAGTTTCATGTTTGTGAGTAGTTGTACAATCTGTCCTTGAGGCCAGGATGGTAAGCTAGCACATTTTAACAACTGTGTATTAAACTTCTACTGAAATACAGGACTATGACCAAAAGGACTACTGTAACACCTTACAGCTTTCAGTATGTTGAACTTAGGTCTAATTTGCATCCAACAGAAAAAAAATGAATTCTTTCATACAATATGTAGAGATACATTACAGCCCCATGAGTGCCCTATTATTTCTCCATACTTTCCTATGGGTGCCTTTTGATGGCTTCACGAACAACTGAAAGAGCATTTGCAGAGCAAATATGCCCATGCACATAAACAAAAAATGTTTTATCCATGTTTCGTCTATGGAAATATATATTTAAAGGGGTTTTCTCATCAGACTGTTTGATGGAGCCTGCTCTTCACAGCCAGCTTTAGGCTCTTGCTTCCTGTTTAGGTTCTACAGCAGTGATTGGCATATGAGCTCTGAAAGGTTAAAGTTTGTCAGATATAAAAAACTCCTGTGCTTCTGATAAGACACAGCAGGGACTGAGGTCATCATTCAAGCCAGGTCTGCTAGAGCAGAGAGAGGTGGTTGGTAATTAAAGAAGCTTGTTTAAACAAGCAGGATATAAGAACTACTCTAGCTCTGAAATGAAGCAAAATCAGAACAGCAATGTATTTGGTAATCTTTATATACCTACATTTTTAAAGCTAATCAATGTGATAAGAATATCCCTTCAAGGTTTTTTTTTCATGCTCACAAATTATAACTGGCCAAAAGTATGGGTTATAAGTATCTTATCAATGGTGGTCACCCAGGACCCCTACCAATCATGAGAATGAGGATTTTGTGTCTCCCCACTTGATTGGAGCAGAGGCGAAATACATTAAGTCATTCAATTTGAAGACTATGGGACTAACAATGATAACCTACAGATATCTGCCTTCTTAGATATCCAGATGTTTATGTCACATACCTTTATTTCCACCTCATTGTAGGTTACAATGCAATTAGAATCATATATGAGACTCACAAGTTTCATTTTACTCAGCTTAATATTTATTTTTAGCATACTGCTGCCTATTTAACCCTTGACACCGCAGCCAGTTTTGGCCTTCCTCACAGAGCCCCATTTTTGAATTCTGACATGTGTCACTTTATGTGAGAATAAACATTTTAACACTTTTACCAATCCAAGTGATTCAGAGGGTGTTTTCTCGTGACACATTG
This sequence comes from Phyllomedusa bahiana, assembly GCA_025379985.1. Taxonomy (NCBI): domain Eukaryota; kingdom Metazoa; phylum Chordata; class Amphibia; order Anura; family Hylidae; genus Phyllomedusa; species Phyllomedusa bahiana. The sequence continues at coordinate 29,450 of JAODAL010040867.1, forward strand.
TGCTTATAGTAAGAAATTTTGTTAAAAAAATCCTCGTTTATTTGTGAAAATTATCAAAATATCATGAAAAATTCAAAAACTTTACTATTTTCAAACGTCAAAAATTTCTGCGTGTAAGACAGATGGTTATTCCACTCAAAATAGTTTATAACTAGCATCTACCATATGTCTACTGTAGGTTGGCATCATTTTTTAAATGTTGTTTTATTTTTTTACGACATTAGGGGCTTAGAAATTTAGGGCTGCCCGTTCGCTCTATTTTTAAACAGGTGCACTCCAATATTAGGCGCATTACAAAGCGCCCGCAGCAATTTGTAATGCGCCTGAGATCGGGGGACGTTCTGGAAGCGTGTCACATTACAACCGTCATTCTAAATTTAGGATTTTTGAAGCCCAAACCCAGGCGCATTCTGCGGGAAACAGGTTTTTGTAAATAAAACCGGGAAAAAAAGGAAAGAATTGGGGGGGAAAATGATACACAGGATAAAAGTGGTGGCCCCCCTCCTTTTAACCCTCCTACAAAGACGTGGGAGAAAGGGGCCCCAAATAAGAACGGTCCACCTGGAACCTAGCCCCTACCCAAATAGCTGTCTCTTGCAAATATATAAATAAACAGGAAACGATATGTATTTAAAAATAAAACATCCCCAAAAAAAAAGATCGCTAAAAAATGTTACGGTATCCGAGTGTTGTGGTAAATTATAGAAATGCAAAAATATGCACACCGCTATAAAATTCACTTGCGATACCCCAAAACCCGTATGTAAAAATTTAAAATCCCCTAAGAAAGTATCGTATGAATTGCTACAATGACCCAAAAGTTGCAGCGAGTAATTGCGGTGAGTTATAAAAGTGCAAATAATATGCACCCGCCTTTGCCTCTCACTTCGATACCAAAAAATTTCCCAAACATTTTTTTCGGCTCCCACAACCCCAATGGGGATAAAATAAGTGGGCTAAAAAAGGTGAAAAAAAAACACATAAAAAGAATAAATAAAAAATTGACAAAAAAAGGACTAAAGGTCACACCACTTAGTGAATGCTTCCCATGGATGTTGGCTAAAAAATTGTAATGGAGTTTTGGCCCCAAAAAACCCGGGGTTACGCTAGGGTGGGCTGCACGCTGGTTAACAAACAAAACGCCTTTAAAAATAGTTCCAAACCTGTGTGGAGAGCCCAATGAACCTGCCACGTCGGGAAAAAAGAATAAAAACCCCGGTTCGGGTCCCGAGGAACCGGAAGTGACGTATCGGCACTCAAAAGGTTTGGGAATCATCCCAAACGTCATGTATTTTTTAAATGATATGTCATATTCAGTGATCACAGGCGGAAGTGACGTATCGGATCCAGGAGCGAGACAAGTACGCAATCGTCATGGATGAAAAAGAAAGTATAAAACATGAAAACTTTCTTGGCGGCTATTTTTTAACGCCGTCAAAAGAGGAAGGTGGAACATAATTTTTATTTCCCACAAGATAGAAAAAAACTTTGAAAAGTATGTTAAAAAATAGTAAAAGTGACGAATCAACATGTCTCCTAAGCAGAGAATGTAAATAAAAACGAGAAGATTTTAAATGCATGGGGAAAATGTATGTAAATGTTTAGGGAACTTACAATCACAAAAAAAAACCCAAAAATTGATTTGGTCATGACCCCTCGGAGACATCGTGTTTAGTGTAAAAATCCAAAAGGATCTTTGCGAGAGAGATTTATCAATTCCTTTGGTATGTTGGTAAGATTACTATGCCCATAAAATTTTAAATCTGGATTCCCCCTTTGATGTGACTTAAGGGGTTTGCAGTTAGTGTCTCTGTTGTTACAAAAGTCTCCCAGATTTTTCTCCGATACGGCGACGGAACTCACGCATGGTTTTCCCCAAAATGTATTTTTTCCACTTGTTTGTCGATAATTACCCTTTAGAAGGAAATTGATGAAATGTCGGATAAAAAAAGACGTTTTTTCTATGGTTGAAGAATTTTTACCAAACTTCAAGAAAGGGACAACCAACAAACCAACTTTTTAAAGCAGCCAGCCGGCTGTCTTTTAAAACGGCTTTGAGGTGGGTGATGGTTTGTAATGCTCTTTTCTAGTTTATTGTATAAAATAGGCCCTTTTAAAGGTGACCAAAGGACGAGGTCCAACCTTTTCCGAAGCTGAATCCAGCAATAAATGTCCCAATGCTTGTTTTAAGATCTCTCTGACCTCTCTTGCTGCTTCATCAAAGGTGCCTATGATCCTAGCAGGATCCTTGTTAATATCTTTTTCATAGGTTTTCGGGGCCCAAAGTTTGTCTTCTGGGTAATGCAAAGTCAAAACCTTTTTTGGATAAATCTTCTGGATATCCTTTTTCCCTTAAAACGTCTTTTTTAGGTCCTAGGGTTGTGTTTCTATTTAGACAACTCGGCAATTTTTCCGTAATCGGAGAAAATGCCCTCGGTTTACCCTTTTTTAAGGGGTAAAGGATTTGGCCATTTTCGTGTTAAAAGAGGTTTGAAGCGGGTTTCCGATTAAAAGGGGGTTTGAAAAAAATTTTACCATCTGGGGCTTTAATGTTTTTTCATCAGAAATTCAAAAGTATCAGAAGGGAATTTGGGGTAAACTGAGTCCAGGGAAAATTTCGTTAAAATGATAATGAATTCCAAGATTCTGATTTGGCACCCCTCCAAAAAATCAGAATGTCGTTATGTAAGGTCCACAGAACGAAGAATCCCTCCAGTGTGTAAGTTTTATCACAGAAAACGTGGAGGTCCTCCCCCCAAACCCCAGATTAGATTTGCATATGATGGAGACAGGCACTGCCCATGGCAGTGCCCCCCAGCTGGTGGAAGAACCTCCCGTTAAAAAAAGGGAAAAAATTTCCCGGTGGAATAAAGTTAAAAATTGTAAAACAAAATATTGTGTGGGCCAAACTGTAAACCTGGGATAAGTAGGATTTAAATTGCTTCAATTCCTAAAAAAGTTGGTTATGTGTAGGTGCTTTTAACGTCGATGCTGGAAAACCAGATTGAGGGGCCACCTGTATCCATTAAAATTACACAAGAGGTCAGTTGTGTCCCCGGTATAGGAGATAATGATGGACAAAAGGAGCAAGGGAAAACGATCAATATATTTGCCCTTTTGAGTGAGAGAGTCGATCCAGATACTTTGGTTCCCTTTAAGGGATGGGCCCTTTAGAATCTTGGGCGCTATAGAAGGTTGGATCCTGGGAAATTTTTGGGGGAAAAAAACTGAAACTATCAGCTGTATGAGCCTTTAGTTTTGCATCCGTTGAATCTTTTAATAGACTTTCTTATAATTACAGTAGGGGCAATGGCAAAATTTATAGCATGAGGTTTTCCTAGGAACGAGTGACACATCTCAAATATTTAGGGTGGTTAAAAGTCAATATTCCACCCCTTTTCTGAGGGTTTTACTATCAAATTTGATCTTGCTCTAATTGACGGATGCTTTTTTTCGTCTGCTTTTTTGTTTTTATAAAAAGTTTTTTTTTTTTCAAATCCTTTGGACCTGCGGACAAAGATGTCAATTGCGGGATGTTTTCCTGGGTGGAATTTTGTTATTTTTTTGGTTTAAAATTTTTGTAAAAAGGGGCCTCTGCTGTGTTAAGTTTTAATATTCCCTTTAGGAGTTAACATCCTCTGTAGATTTCATTTAAACCCCAATTTAGACACTCTTTTATTTCTAAACAAAGGTACTTATGCCCCTTTATTTTCCCTCCAAAAAGGTGGATATCCTTGATCCATTAAATATATTAAAATTTGGCCGTGGGGGCAAAAGTTTTTCCCAAAATTGAGAATATTTATTTCGTTTTGTTAAAGTGTGTGTGCAAATTGACAAACAAATTGAATCCTTATTGCCGGATGTTGTTGGGGGGGGGGTTCCCCTTTTGAATTTTTTTTGGGAAGGGTCTCGTCCGCTAAAAAAGGTTATAAACCCCTTTTTGGCGTTTACCCCCCCCTCTCCTCGCCCTATTTCTTTGCGTATTTCACTGTTTTGCCCAAAAGATTCACCCGGGCGGAAACAAAAATTAGTTTTCGGTGAGAATGTACTGTTTTTAACTCTTTATGAGTATCCTTATTCTCCAAGAAAACATAAGCTTTGTTTTCTCGAAAGTCAGTTAAATCCCTGACGAATTGTTTATGTTTTCTATCCTTGATATGATATTGAAATCTATCAAGTGAATTTGGCAGTTGTTTCTCTTTAGTTTTTGGAGCCATACGCTCCATTTACAACTTTTTCAGCACAACATCCATAGGTAAGCTTTTCCAAAAGTGGGTGACCTTTATGTCCTTTATGTCATTTTTTTTAGTTTATTCTTTGTATTTTTTTTTCTTTTCCCTTTTCACCCCATTATTTACCCCCTGATTGGGTTTTGTGGACCCAAAAACTTTTGGGGATTCTTTGGTATCGTAAGTGAGGGGTCATACGGTGTGCATATTTTTTTCCCTTTTATAACTCACCGCAATTACTTGCGCAATTTTTGGGTTTCATTGTACTTTTCATAGGGTACTTTTTTGGTGATGTTTTAATTTTATACTAGGGGATTTTGGTGGTATCGAAGTGAAATTTTTAGCGGTGTGCATTTTTGCATTACTATAATTTCCCCAAAAACCCTCGGTTCACTGTAACTTTTTTGCGTATTTTTTTGGTGATGTGTTTATTTATAATCATATGTTATCCTTTTTTTTTATATATTTGTCAAGAGGAAGCTATTAGTGTGGGGTAGGTTCCGGTGGGCCCGTCCTTTTGGGCGTTTTCCCGTCTTTGTGTGGGGTTTAAAAGGTAGGACCCCTTTTTCCCTGGGTTCATTTTCCCCTTCTACTTCTTTCCTTTTCCCCCTGGTTCCATTTACAATTTCTATATCATTATATATCTAGTAGTGCTGTGGTTTTTTTTTCTATTACTATTTTTTTGTTTTCGATATTTTTTTTAATAAACTCTATAAAGGTTAAATTTTATTCCTTTTATTCACGCACTTTCAAATGTTTGTTTATATGGGATATGCGGGGTTTGGAATGGTCCTATTTTGTTATCTAACTTTTCTGTAGGTATTTTGTTTTTGGGAAAAGGGATTTACCCGAAAAAGAAGTGTCACTTGTAGTAGAAAGCGTAAAACTAGCTGTAAATGGGGACAAAAAAAAAGGCGCTCGGGCGCCCCAAAAATCGAATGTCGTTTAGTAGTAAGTTTTCAATTTTAAGCAATTTGCAATATACATTTTTTAAGGGGGCCGCCGTTCTGTGTGGCTTTGAGGGCCCTTTTTGTTAGACCCCCATAAATTATCCCTTAACAAACTACACCCCTTTAAGTATTCAAAACAGCATTTAGGAAGTTTATTAACTAGGGGCGTCGCTAAGTAGTTTTGTTCGGGGGACAAACCCGGCAAAAACTCCCCTTTCCCTGAACCTCAGATCGTTCCGATCACTGCTTTTTCCCCCGGAAGCAACAAACTTTCACTGTATGTGCGTCCTCTGACGACATGCATTTTCCCCAGTGCAGGCAAGGGGGGGTGGGGGACGCCCGGGACAGGAACTAGGAGGGGAAGGGGGCCGTCAGCTGCCACACTGTGAAGTGAGCGGAACCCCAAGTCCCGCTGTGAGAGGTTCCCGCCCCCTGCTGTGCTATTATCTCCCCTATGGGAAGAAACCTTTGCACAACTGGAGGGCACAAGTGAGTGAGGAGCCTCAATGAGAACGTGTAAGTAGTATAACTGGGTGAAACAAAATAAATTTTTAAAATGTGAAATTACTAAAGTAGGTTTTATTTTAATTTTTATGTTATAAACGGGGGTGTAAATTTTTGAAGGTTTGAATATGTTGTGTGTATGTAGTAAATGTGTTTAAATTTTATTGTGTGCCATATTACTGTAATATGTGTGTATATAATTTTTATACACAAACTTTTCCCAATATCGCACCTTCCCTCACTAAAACATAAACCCGCCCCGTTGTCCCTTTGCTATGTTTAAGGTGATTTCAAATGTTACGTAGCACCCCAATAACCTGGCTTCAGGAGCTGCGCTGTCACATTCTTCTCAAGCAGGGAGGTAGGGGGGTCAGCGCCTGCCGGCCCCAAGACTGCATTATTTTTTTCCCTGCCGTACAATACGATCGTATTGTACGCGCGGGGGGGAGGACACTAATCCATAGTTCTTTGAAACTAGGATTTTGTAATTCGCCCCTGGGAAAAATACCTTAACATTAAATACAACCCGATTTATGAATTATATTTTAAATAATTTTTTTATACCTGCATTTGTTTTTAGGGGGTTGCTATGATTTTTCGCTGCTCCCAGCCAGGGGCTAAGGCTTGTTTCACCTGCGCTGCAAAACACCCAATTGCGGCCCAAAAATTAACGAACATACTTCCCTAGGGGAATTGGATTCTGTCCTCCCCTGCGCGTACAATACGATCGTATTGTACCCAGGGGGGAAAAAAGTGACAGGTCACTTTTCACGGCGACATAGTGGAGGGGAATGACCAGCCCGTTTGTGTTTTAATACGGCTGAACAGCGCATATTCAAAACACCGGGGTACTGCCCCAAGAGTATGTTCCCAATTTCCCAAAAATACAATGAACCTTAAAACGACAAAATTTTAAAAATTTTCTTAAAAAATTGACAAAAAACTTTTAAAACCGTAATACAGGGTCAGTCTCTTAATAGAAAAGAAGCTTAGCTCAAGAGTTTCGGCCCAAAGGGTCTGGTCACTGGCTTGTGAGCGAATGATCCACTTTGAACGATCTTGGGTTGCAGCAAAAAAAATCTTGAGCTAAGCTTCTTTTCTTTTTTAGGATGCATCCTGTTTTAAACGGGTTAATGTCTATTTTTTAAGTTTTTAAAAAGATTTTTAAAATTTTACGTTTTAAGGTTGTATTTATTATTTTGGAACTGAAAGAATTGGGGAGTGGAGGACCCCACTGTTAGAACCTACATTATTGGAAACGTCATTGATAGTGTTGACGATTCGTTGGATCGACTTTTGGGGATTCGAATCGGGCCACCATCGATAAAGGTTT
>JAODAL010040868.1:0-36465 GCA_025379985.1 Phyllomedusa bahiana
CATGATACAGCTTCATTTAGATCCAACCAATGGGATCATAAGGTGCCTTGCGTACTATTAAAATCGTTTATTACAAAATGCGACAGCTTAAAACCCTTATAATGATTAATCCGAAATAACATTTCACCTAGATAACAGTATTTGAGAAAAGAACATTTTTAGGTCATTCTGACCCCAATCTGTGGTTATACAAATACTATGCCTTCTAAATCAATACTGATGTTCCTAGCTAAATACCAAGTTTTTATACTAAAGTGCAGCTGTCAAAATGATTTTAGTGAATCACAGCTTTATCTAAAATGGCGGCGGCTGATAATGTAAAATGGAGGCCTTAATTATCAATTTATAAGCAGTTACAATTACCAAAAACACAGCTCGGCTTTTTTTATTAGTCCTATGGGATGGTTGACAAAAAAACATCTGAAACCCTTTTCAGTGTGGACATATATTTGAAAGGGTTTTCTCGCCCTGCAGTTTTAAATTCACAATCAGATTTTCTTATATTCTGCCTCTGTCCAGCTTTGGGTGGTTCTATGACATTGATTAGCATATTAAGCTTCTCTATAACTAGCTGAGCCCTGATACTGACAAGTGCAGGAGATGTTATCATCAGTAAACTTAGGTTACAAGTGCTCTGAGGAGTGAAAACAATTGCTTATCTGTAAAAAACAGACAATGACCTGCTCTAAGTGAGCTCCCTGACCATGGTGACATCACTCCCAGCTCAAATCAAATAGCAGAGTTATGGTCAGGTAACCATAGAAACCTGTGTGTGCTGAGTAAAGTAAAATCAAAAGAGCAATGTATTTAGAAAAGTCTACATGTTGAATTATTTTTCTTTTATTTGTTTAACTGTATTTTTATTGAAGTATTTAAGTATACAGTACAATAAAATTAGCTGACATAAACAACTCTGGTATAAGTCATACAACATTTCTTTTGTGCAAAGTTTCTAAACTATGTATAACATCTTATCACAAAAATAAACGAATAAACTGCACTTTTTCATTAAAGACCAGACACACACTTAACAAGACACAGCAGGAGGGTAGGAAGGGTGGGGGGATAGAGCGCCCTGTTATATCTGTTCAGCATTAAAAACAGTAATAAGATGAAACATGAGAGTCTACAAATCCTAGGCCTCTGACAATCAAATATGTATCCCACTGATACCAAATACTATCAAATAGCTCTAATTTATTTTTTCATGACGCGGCCAATTTTCCAGCCTCTAATATCCTTGGTTCGTTGTATTACATAACACATTGGGGGCTTGGGGCGGGGGGCACGACGCTTCCAGAACAGTGAGATCAGACACCTAGCAGCGGTCAGGAGGTGAAGGGCAATTTTCAACGTGTTTCCTGACTGGGTTGTAGTCAAGTCAATAAAAGAACAAAGGATCTGGAGGTGCTTTCAGCCCTGTGACATCCTTGATTAGCAGTTTGACCTTCCACCAGAACCTCTGAATCCTAGGACATTCCCAAAAGATATGAAAAATATTCCCTGTTGTGCTATCGCATCTCCAACAGCTCTCTGGGCTCATTGGGTTAAGTTTGTGTATAAGGGCCTGCGCGTGATATCACATCAAGATTTTGTATGGATTTTCCTTGTACAAATTACAAAGAGAGGTGTGAGACGCCCTCTGCCATATGGTTCGCCATTCTTCCATAAAATATGCAAGTAAAAGTTAATAATGGGAAAACACTCACCAAATAGTCTCCAGGCTGTGTTGTGGTCCGCACTCTCCTCAGATAAGCACAGTGTCTTCGGAACAAGCAGCCGTAGTAGCTCAGGAAGGAAGTGAATGAGTTTTGAAAGGTTTTCCAGCATTTGTGCAAGGAGGAATCCAAATTGGATAAAACGCACTTTTATTGAAATAGGTTTAAAAAAACACACATGTTAAAAGCTACCGCATATTGACACGTTTCGAGCCTTAAATGCTTGGCTCTTAGTCATAATATTCAAATAATAGCTGAAAGCTTTCTTTTATACTCCTTCCATGAATCAATTAGACAATGCAGCTGAAATGTAACCCAATGTTGGTTACATAAAAAAAATTATGCACATAACCAATAAAAATATCAATATAATAAAAATATATAATATAAACGGGTCTGATTAATAGTTTAATCCTTGTGGATACCTATTTTTCTAACATCAAGATCCAAAAAGCCTCCCTATTCTTTAAACACTTCTCTCTATCTCCTCCTCGCTGAGGTTGATTAACCATTTCTTTTGCCTCACTTAAACGAAATCAAGATTAGCTTGGTGTATATCTCTGAAATGTTTTAGAAGCCCAGACACAATTTCTTAAACTCGTATGTGTGATATCATAGAGATGTTCACGTATTCTAATGTGTAGGCTTATTCTCGCACATCCAATATATTGTAATCTACATGATTCACACCAAATCTTGTAAACCACAAATGCACTATGACAATTTATAAATTGTGAAATTTATTGGTTATTTTAAACTTTAAAAAAAATAAAAATAAAAAACTGAAAAATAGGGTGTGAGGAAAATTTACTCAAAAAATGACTTCATCTCCAACTTCGTATCTGGTCAGATTTCACAAATAGCCCCCAGGAAAGCCGCAATTTACATATTAATTAGCCCGGCAAGACCCATTCTAAATGCCCTTCTATAGGAAGTTAGCTCAGCAGGAGGTCAACCCATGAAAGGATCCTTATGCAACTTAATTAGCTCAAACCCTCAGCTTCAAAGACTTGAACCAAAAGCCTCCTAGCCGCAGCGGCCCCGATATTTCATAAAGATTTATGAGAGAATCGTGGATTCGAGGTATACCCCAATTTCATATCTTAAAATATAGAACTCCCCGCACACATAGCCACCACTCCCATGTTTGCACGAGGCTGGGGGACTGAGAAATTGTGAACTGAACTTAGGGAGCACCTAGGATACGGGTGTCTGGTATCAGGGCGTAGTGTAGGTCCAGCCGCTTCTGATGCTGCCACTGGTTCCGTTCTGGACCAATCCCCCTGCCGGGGAAAATGGCCCATTTTGGTTTTTCAGTCAAAAATTTGGGCATGGCCAAGTGGAGGAGTTTATAGACCATCCCAGGGGTGTAGTAGGGGGCTGCGACGTGGGCTGTCCCATCACAGATATAAGGAGGAGGCCCAGGTGTGCCCAGTTATTGCATTCAGGAGGGGGGTACCTGACATCATTTCCAGAAGCTTCCACGCAGCGCAGGGCCACATCTGCCCCCCATGTGAACCCAGATCCAAACCAATCTCGGGTAATTGGACACATTTTACTGCCTTTGTCTGTAACCCATATATTTATTATATATATATATTATATATATATATATTTATATATATATATATATATATATATATATATATATATATATATTTACTTATATTTGCACCTTTGACTCTTATTTGTATATTATTATCATTTTGTATATATTTGTCTAGTGTGCCCTCCAAGGCGAATTAAATCTATAAACTTTAATCTGAATTTAATCTGTCTTGATCATCGGCCTCACACGCCTGTACACAGCCCTATAATATATAGCTACCCCAAGGCTGGTTCCTGGCCATGTTATAAGTCGGTAACGGACCGGTCTTATAACTAAACTAGAAACTGGTGGCAGCCTATTAGACGGGCAGATTATTGTTTAACCAGTGTGGGTAAACAAATCTCTCTCAGCCGTTCAGGGTCGTTGGTGAGGAGTGTATTCTCTCGTCCTCCCTGGTTCTCCCTGTGCCGGTGTGGACAGGGGTTAACAGTGGGAAAATATCTGGCTGACCTTGTGTACCCCTAGGGGGCAGCGCAACGTCACGTTACACCCAAAGTCAGGCCGTCGACCCTCGATTGGGCCAGCGGTACGGGCTCTTTCCTGACATGGGGCGTGCAATATTATTCGGCCGCTTTACTTTCACTGCAGCAAACTCACTCCAGAAGTTCAGTGAGGATCTCTAAATGATCCAATGTTGTCCCAATAACTGATGATAAATAAAAATCCACCTGTGTGTCATCAAGTCTCCGTATAAATGCACCTGCTTTGTGATAGTCTCAGTGTTCTGTTTAAAGCGCAGAGAGCATCATGAAGACAAAGGAACACACCAGGCAGGTCCATGATACTGTTGTGGAGAAGTTTTAAAGCCAGACTTGGATACAAAAAGAGTTCCCAAACTTTAAACATCCCAAGAAGCACTGTGCAAGCGATCATATTGAAATGGAAGGAGTATCAGACCACTGTAAATCTACCAAGACCCTTCCGTCCATCTAAACTTTCATCTCAAACAAGGAGAAGACTGAACAGAGGTGCAGCCAAGAGGCCCATGACCACTCTGGATGAACTGCAAAGATCTACAGCTGAGGTGGGAGAGTTTGTCCATAGGACAACAATCAGTCGTACACTGCACAAATTTGGCCTTTATGGAAGAGGGGCAAGAAGAAAGCCATTTCTCAAAGATATCCATAAAAAGTCTCATTTAAAGTTTGCCACAAGCCATCTGGGAGACACCAAACATGTGGAAGAAGGTGCTCTGCTCAGATGAAACCAAAATCGAACTTTTTGACAACAAAGCAATACAGCTCATCATATGAACACACCATCCCCACTGTCAAACATGGTGGGGGCAGCATCATGGTTTGGGCCTGCTTTTCTTGAGCAGGGACAGAGAAGATGGTTAAAATTGATGGGAAGATGGATAGAGCCAAATACAGGACCATTCTGGAAGAAAACCTCTTGGAGTCTGCAAAAGACCCGAGACTGGGACAGAGATTTATCTCTCCATCCAACCTCACTGAGCTCCAGCTGTTTACCAAGAAAGAATGGGCAAGAAATTCAGTCTCTCAATGTGCAAAACTGATAGAGACATACCTCACGCGACTTGCAGCTGTAATCGCAGCAAAAGGTGGCACTACAGAGTATTAACTTAAGGGGGCCGAATAACTTGGCACGCCCCACTGTTCAGTTTTTTATTTTTTACTAAAGTTTAAAATATCCAATAAATTTTGTTCCACTTCACAATTTTGTCCCACTTGTTGATTCTTTACCAAAAAATTAAAATTTTATATCTTTATGTTAGAAGCCTTTAATATGGCAAAAGGTAGAAAAGTTCAAGGGGGGGCCAAATACTTTCGCAGGGCACTGTAATTGTTACTGTATAGCAACTATTTGCTTGAAGGAGTGTAGCCCTGGATTAAATAGAAGAGGCAATTACAGAACCTCCGCCTCTTGCCCCCTCTCTGTTGGTGTCCCCCGGGGGTCAGTCTTAGGTCCCCAACCCTTCTCTATCTACACTTTTGGTCTGGGTCAGCATATAGCATCACATGGCTTTCAATACCTCCTGAATGCTGAAAACGACCAACTTTACATCTCCGGCCCAGACATTAAAGGGATTGTCTCATCTCAAAGGTTCATAGGCTGCATGAATGAAATAAAGCTGCTTTCTCTGCCACTTCCAGGTTGAGCTGTAATGTAATTAGCATATTCACTCAGTGTATTTAGCCTTCTCTGTTTATTATGTTTATTAGCTAAATTACCTTCTCCAAGGTCCTTTGAAGCTTCTCAGCTAAAGTAAACAGTAGAGTAATTAGTCTTTTGTCTGTAAGATCAGATAAAATCAAGCTGCCAGTGTCCAGAGCTCTGTGCTGGTGACCTCACCCCCTGCATCAGATAGAACACACAGCAGGGGGGGGAAAGTGTACACAGGTCTGTCACTAGGAGAACCAGAGTGAGCTCAGGTGATAAAATTGCTAGTAGATCCTTAACAAAAAAAGATGGACAATGTAATATATTTGGAAAACATCTTCTTTTAGTGTTCCCTACATTTTGAAAGCTAATGTTTGTAGCGAGACAACCCCTTTAACTCTCTGCTTTCCCAGATTCCAGACTGTCTATCATCCATATCCTCCTTCTCCTCCTCCTGTCTCTTAAAACTTAACGTAGAGAAAACTAAATTCATCAACTTTCCACCATCCCACTCCATCCCTCTAACTGATCTCTCTATCACAGTCAATGGCTCCACATTCTCACCGATCCCGCAAGTACGCTGCCTTGGGATAACCCTTGACTTCGCTTTGTCATTTCAAGCCATACATCCAAATCCTTACCTCTGCCTGCCACTTCCACCTGAAAAATATCTCTCGAATTCCTTAACCCTGATGCTACAAAAATGGTGGTGCATGGCCTTGTCATCTCCCACCTAGACTACTGCAACATCCTTCTCTGCAGCCTCCTGTCTAGCATTCTTGCTCCCCTTCAATCCATCCTCAACTCTGCTGCCTATCTTATCCACCTTTCTCCTCAATACTGCCCTGCCTCTCCCCTCTACCAATCCCCTCACTGTCTGCCCATTGAATTCATTTCAAGTTACTAACCATGACCTATAACGCTGTCCATAACCTCTCCCCTCCATACCTTTCTGCTGTAATCTCCCTTCATGCAACCTCCGCTCCTCACAGGACCTTCTTCTCTGCTCTCCTCTTATCAGCTCTTCACACAACAGTCTTTAAGATTTCTCTCGTGCTTCACCCACACTCTGGAATTCACTACTCAAACACATCAGACTCTGCTCCGTGCTCACCAGATTCAAAAGCAACCTGAAAACCCATCTCTTCATGAGCCAATAACCTACAATAGCCCCTCTGTCTCTACACCCACCGCAAACATGTCTGCCTTCAACGTCTGTCTCTTTCCCCCTTCCTTGTAGATTGTAAGCTCTCATGGGCAGGGTCCTCTCTCCCTCTGTACCAGTTGTTAGTCATCTATTGTCACCATTGTACTTGTTTGATGTACGTTATGTATGTAAACCCCTTGAATGTACAGCGCACGGGAACCAATGGCACTCTAAAATATATAATTATAATCACATTACTTGGTAGGTATGATAATATTACCACTTAAAGGGGAAATACTGTCTCCAGCACTGACTGTGTAGTTGATTTGAATCTGTTAAGACCCAGAAGCTTCTATAGTAGGCCACTGCTGGCAATCAAGTGATTGCTGGGCATGGGAATGACTGATCTTTTGGGATTTATGTCTGTATGGAATATATATATTTTTTATAGCTTGAGCTCCGTGCTGGGGACAGGCACGAACAGCTTGTGGAGGATGCTGTAATACGTTATTTAGCAGGCACCTTTTTTAGATCCTCCAACACCCCATATCAGTGATGATAGCCACTACTACCATTAAGGCTATATTCACTCATGCAGTTTTTGATCCATTTTTTATGTAGATGTAGCTAAAATCAGGGGTAGATTATAAAGGATGAAAAAGTATCAAGTGCTTTTTTTTAGTATCCGCTCACAGTTTTGTGTTCAAAATTAAATAAAAAAAGTGCATAGGATAATTCAACCTTACACTAGTACCAAAGCCATGACTGCTTCATATATGACTTTCCTGCTCCTCTGTACTGGAGAGCATGTAGCAGTCAGGGATGGAGTCAAGACACCACTTAATAACAGTGACTTAAAGACCCTTTATAATTCTCCATTGGGCATTTGCTGGATACAGTGGTGATAGGCACACGGACACATTACTCTGGGAAGATGCTGACCTCAAAACAGAAGTGGCATAGCATCACAGTCTATTGGTCCATGCTCAGAGGCCTACTGTTAAAATGTAATCTGTTGTGCCACCACTGGAATTGCTTGACAATTTGTATGGAATTTCCTATACAGAAATGTTCTGAAATATCAATATAACTTTTAAGGTACTAGTTATCAAAAGTAATAAAATATGTTTTTTTCTTGGCAGGTGACTGTATTAGGAGATCAGACGAACATATGATATTGTCAGATTTTAAAGCAGATGATGGTGGTATCACACAAGATGCACATGAAGAGCATACTTTTTATCCAGACATACCCTCAGCCCCTCCATCCAATGATCTGTCCACTGATTCTTTTAAGCAGGTCCTATATTCTGATTCACCAAAGACTGTTGAGCGAAATAAAAGTGGTGTAGAACATCAATGTCACACAGGAGAGAAGCCATTTACCTGTGCAGAATATGGAAAAAGTTTTGCTAACAAATCTAATCTTTAGACACATCAAGGAACTCACACAGGAGAGAAGCCATTTTCATGTTCAGAATGTGGAAAATATTTACTGTGAAATCAGCTCTTGATAAACATGAAAGAACACACACAGGAAAGAGGCCGTTTTCATGCTTAGAATGTGACAAATGTTTTACTGTGAAATCGCATCTTGTTCCACATAAAAGAATTCACACAGGAGAGAAGCCATTTGTTCTGTTCAGAATGTGGCAAATCGTTTACTCAGAAATCAACTTTTGTTCAACACCAAAATATTCACACAGGAGAGAGGCCATTTTCATGCTCAGAATGTGGCAAATGTTTTACTGTGAAATCGCATCTTGTTCCACATAAAATAATTCACACAGGAGAGAAGCCATACTTCTGTTCTGACTGCGGCAAATGTTTTAATCTGAAATCAAATCTTGATAAACATAAAAGAACTCAAACAGGGGAGAAGCCATTTTCATGTTCTGATTGCGGCAACTGTTTTACTATGAAAGCAAATCTTGATTAACATAAAAGAACTCACACAGGGGAGTAGCCATTTTCATGTTCAGATTGTGGCAAATGTTTTACTCAGAAATCGCATCTTCATCAACATGAAAGATCTCACACAAGAGAGGAATTATTTTTGTAAGATATATATATATATATATATATATATATATATGCCTTGATTGTAACAATCTTATTATGTAATCTGATGTTACTGTAATTGCATGGCGAACACCACAAAAAAAAAAAATCATACTACTTTTTACAATCTTAATGCCCAAAAGAATAAAACCTAATCAATAAATCACATATATCCTAAAATGGTGCCTAGGAAAACTTCAACTTGTCCTGCCTGAAACAAGCTGTACACAGGTCGGTTACTGAGGGAACTGAAATACCCAGGGAGGTGATTAATTCACTTGTATCTCCTTAACAAAAACAGATGAACAAAGCAATATATTTGGAAAATGTCTTTATTTTGTGTTCCCTACAATTTGAAAGCTATTCTTTGTAGTGAGACAACCCCTTTAATAGGCAGGATACAAGAAAACAAACACATAAAACAAACTCCTCGGCCATCTGGCCACTGACTAAACATATATACAGTCCCTCTCTATATGTGGCCTGGACCTCACATCCAGCACCAGAAAAACCTAATAGTACAGCCACCAACTGTACAGGCTTTCCTCAAGCCTGGGGGTCAGAGCCTCTTCCTTGGTTCAGTGTTGCTTCAATCTTCAGGCAGCAAAACCACCCCCTTGATCACCTGGAGTATAAGGTCTTTAATAGATCTCCAGAGACCTACCCAATACCTGGGCTGGACCATAGGGACCTGGAACGTGGGAACAACCACCCACACATCTGCAGTTGTTCCGGGAAGGCCAGCCCTTAATGGCTGGACATTAGCCATGCTAGGTACAAGGGTCAGCAACCTAATGCTGCTGACCGACAATACCTGGCTTCCCCCACTGAGACCAGGCTCTCGGTGACACGTACGCCACCTAGTGGCAGAACCATGCGACCACCCATGGTCGCACTGCCACAATATATATATTTTTACAGATGACGCCAAGCTATGTAGTGTAGTGCAATCTATGGAAGATGCTCATAAATTGCAAGCAGACCTGGACACACTGAGTGTTTGGCAAATGAGGTTCAATGTGGATAAATGTAAGGTTCTGCATCTGGGTAGGAATAATCTGCAGGCATCATATGTCCTAGGGGGAGAAAAACCGGGAGAATCGCTTGTTGAGAAAGATGTGGGCACTCCTGTAGATCATAGGCTACAGGACAGAATGCAGTGTCAATCAGCTGCCTCTAAGGCCAGCAGGATATTGGCGGGTATTAAAAGAGTATACAAATGCAAGGGTAAATTTCAGGCAACCCTGACAGTCCTAAATATACAATAAATAGTCTAACAAATTCAAGATAAATCACTGGACTTGAACTATAAAATTTTACTTTTAATAATCTCATTAAAACCTATCAACAAATACAAAATCTAGAATAAATACTGTATCCACTAAACTGCCTAATAATTTATATGTGAGGACATCGTCCCAACAAGGACGGCCCCACCTGTAACATAACTAGTGAACCCTAAAACACCCTAAAAAAGTGTATAATCAAATATGGGTAAATAAATCCTGACCCACATTCTTAAGACCCGACGTGTTTCTTTCCCAAGGTTAAATGAGAATTCCTCAGGGGTCATATAAAAAGTGGGGCCATCCTTGTTGGGACGATGTCCTCACATATATATTATTAGGCAGGTTAATGTATAGGGGCTTGTAGGGCTAGCTGGCCATTAGGAATCCCCTATACATCAGTGGATACAGTATTTATTCTAGATTTTGTATTTGTTGGTTTTAATCAGATCATTAAAAGTTACATTTTATACTCCGGTGATTTATCGTGTATTTAAAGAGACATGGACTCGTGGGACAAGGATGTCATTTTTCTGCTGTATAAATCATTTTTGTGGCCTCACTTGGTTCAGTTCTTGGCTCCAGCTTATAGAAAAGATGTGATGGAGCTAGAGAGAGTGCAAAGACGAGCAACCAAACTTATAAGGGGAATGGAGCATCTTAGTTATGAGGAGAGGTTAGAAGAATTTAACTGATTTAGTCTAGAGAACAGATGGCTCTGGGGGGACATGATTAATTTATATAAATATATAAATGGTCCCTACAAAAACTGTGGGGAAAAATTATTTCAAGTACATTACACAAGTGCGGATCAGCTACAGGCACGTTACACACGTGCAGCTCAGCTACACAGACTTCACACAGGTGCGGCTCGGCTACGCGCATTTACACACACACGGCTCAGCTACAGGCACATTACACACACACGGCTCAGCTACAGACACGTTACACACACACGGCTCAGCTACAGGCACATTACACACACGCGGCTCAGCTACAGGCACATTACACACACATGGCTCAGCTACAGGCACATTACACACACGCGGCTCAGCTACACGCACATTACACACACGGCTCAGCTACAGGCACATTACACACACGGCTCAGCTACACGCACATTACACACACACGGCTCAGCTACAGGCACGTTACAATTGAACACTACACAATAACCCAAAACAATTGTTTGACACTTTCCATTAACTCCTCAGACCTAAATATCAGATCCCGGTCACTGACCTCTGAGCAGAAGACCTGGCTACACACTTCAAAGACAAAATTGACAGTATACGGCAAAACATCACTTCACAATCCCCAAATAACACCAATTATGTCCCTCCCTGCACATCCTCTAATCTGCTTTCAGCCCTTGACCCGACATCAAAAGAAGAAGTGTCCAGGTTTCTTCTGTCTGCACGCCCCACCACCTGCTCTAGTGACCCCATTCCCTCCCACCTCGTCCAGTCTGTTTCTCCAGCTGTCCTCTCTCACGTCACTACAATCTGTAACCTCTCTCTCTCCACTGGGATCTTCCCATCCTCCTTTAAACACGCTATTATAACCCCTTTACTAAAAACCACCCTTACCCTGCTAGCTCTCTCTCTCTGTGTGTGGCACCACCATAACTCCTAGGCAGCAGGCTCGCTGTCTGGGGGTTATACTAGACTCGGATCTGTACTTCACCCCCTATATCCAATCCCTTGCCCGCTCCTGTCACCTGCACCTCAAGAACATCTCCAGAATCTGTCCTTTTCTCACGGTGGAAACAGCCCAAACTCTCATTGTTGCTCTTATTAATTCTCATCTTGACTACTGTAACTCCCTACTTGTTGGTCTCCCTCTCTGTAAACTCTCCCCTCTCCAATCTGTCCTGAATGCAGCAGCCAGGCTTGTCTTTCTTTCGAGCCGCTATATTGATGCCTCTACCCTGTGTCAGTCTCTGCACTGGCTGTCCATTCAGTAAAGAATACAACATAAACTAATCACTCTCACCCATAAAGCTCTCGACAGCGCTGCACCCCCCTACATCTCCTCCCTCATCTCTGTCTACCACCATACCCGGGTTCTCCGCTCTGCTACTGATCTAAGATTACACACCTCACTCGTCCGAACCTCCCATGCCCATCTCCAAGATTTTGCACGTATTGCACCAGTTCTCTGGAACATGCTACCCCATGTGATCAGGCACACTCACAACCCTCAATGTTTTAAGTGCGCTCTGAAAACTCATCTTCTTAGACAAGCCTACCAAGATCCCTGTTATCCCTCCAAATTCTGTCACACATTCATCACTTCCTGCATTTTGGCACCCACAGGCACTTACCTGTATATAGATGTATGGTTGGGATGGCAGGTTCATCCACTTTTTTATGTATACTACCCCATATTTATGTAACATGGCTGGACCATGTAAACCAAGCACTTGTCACCCTTTGTTTCACCCATACACCCTAATAGATTGTAAGCTCTTGCGAGCAGGGCCCCTCCCACTTCGTGTCTCATTTGTAAGTAGCTTTTTTAAATTTAAAGTTTTTATGAACTTTTTCCTTTTAACAATACAAACAATACAGGAACCATAAGCATATGAGTTAGGCATTATACATGATGACCATGTGGCACCTGAGGTAAATAAAAAATATTGGTCAATAAAACAAAGGAAAGCATACAGTGTGCAAGATCCAACTGGGAATCCTTCCCAAGCCAGCTCCCACTGCGTGAACTAGAATGAGTTGACCCTATCTGTCCTACACAAAAACAAAACTAAAAAGACAACAATACAGGAGGGAGAGGAGAGAAAGGATAGGGCTTGGCTCGGCAAGAACCTGGGTTCAGCGACAACTGTGGTGATACTGGGAATGAGGTGAAGGGGGATCAGAACCCCCCCCCCCCCACTGATTCCACGTCATTAGGAACTTCTTTGTTTCCTCAGGACTATGTGCTATCAATTCTTCCATACGGTATATGGAGGCCACTTCCTCAACCCGCTTTAACACTGAAGGGGGAGTAGTTTGCTTCCACCTACGCGGGATTATTGTCTTGGCTGCCTGGAGGAGATGTCTCGTCAGCGATTTTTTATATGTCCCAACAGAAAAGTTGAGCATGAACAGTAATGTGGCCTCTGGGGTGTTCGGGACAATAGCTCCCATACACTCCTGAATGGCCTTTAGGACCTTTTTCCAGAAGCCCTGCAGGGCCCCACATCCACACCAGACATGTGTCAAAGTTCCCACCTCTTTATTACATCTCCAGCAGACATCTGAGGTATTGGGGTACCACTTATGAAGTTGGGCAGGGACCCTATAGCATCGAGACAGGATCTTATAACTCGTTTCCTGTGCCTTGCAATCGATCACTGCTTTGTGCGTGAGAGTGAAGCATTTGTTCCATTGATCTTTTGTAAATGATTTCTGAAGTTCCCGTTCCCAGGTTCTACAGTAGGAAGGGAGAGGTAGCTCCTCCGGCAAAAGTAAAAATTGATAGATCAGGTGTCTAGGTGTTTCCTGCTGGATACAAAGCTTCTCAAATGGGTTCAGAGGTCTTTTATAATCAAATTTCTTGATAACAGAAGCAAAGAAGTGTTGAAGCTGGACATACTCATAATGATGTTTAGGGGAATGGGGCCATCCCCTAATAGGTCAGCTAGTGGACGCATAAATCCCCTATCGTGGATATCTTTTACAAGGAGAGGTGATGTTTTGAGCCTGCCTAGAAAGGAGTTGCTAGATTTCCCCGGGGGGAATAAAGGGTTGTCCGTAATCGGGAGTAAAGGACCTTTCAGGTCCAGTAAGGTTTCTGAAGACTTAGGTCGCCGCACCACTGCTATCGTATGGGCCGTGGTGAATGATAAAATGGTTGGGTCTGAGACTGCAGAGTTTGGAACCCAGGGAAGTGAGATCAGGGAGTAAGGACTCACTGCCTGTGCAATATACACCCAGAGTTTGTTTTGTGAGACATGAATGAGATCTAGAAATCTGGTGTAAGAAGCTGCCAGGTAATAGAGTCTGCAGTCAGGCAAACCCACTCCACCGGCCTTCTTGGGATGGGACAGGAGATCCCTACGGATTCTCAGGCGACGGGTGCACCAGATGAATTCGTTGAAGCATCGCTGGAGTCTAATCCAGAACGATGCAGGCATAGTAATCGGTATAGTTTGGAATAAATAGAGCAGCTTCGGGAGGATGGACATTTCAAAATGTTCATCCTGCCGAACCAGGAAAAGTCTCTCCGACCCCAATTTGTTAGTAAGGATGAGATTTTCGTAAGGAGAGGCGTAAAATTGGCTTCAAACAAGTGGGACAGATCAACTGGGATCTGAATTCCCAGATAGGAAATGCCCTTCGAGGGCCAAGAGAAAGGGAAGTTACTCTTAAGGGAGTCCACAACCGCCTTATCCAACGAGACACTCATGGGAATGCAACATGTCCAGGACTTTTAGCAGAAAGGAAACCTGCACTTGATTAGGAACGTGTACATTCACTATCGTGAACAACTGCCCTTGAATGGAGAGAGTCAGAATCGGGTATCTCGCCTACTCATCAATGACGCAGCTCACGACCTGATGCGGTAGGGGCTTATGAATAGCAATTGCAACTCCCTTACTTTTTGTGTGAGGGTAGTTGGCAAAATGCCAATGGGTGTAGTATCTATTTTTAATAGTCGAGGTGAGGTCCGACTTAAAATGGGTTTCTTGAAAACACACTATCTGTGTTATCTTACGATGAAAATGATAAAGTATCTGAGCACGCTTGACAGGGTTATTAAGACCCTTGGCGTTGAATGAAGCTATTTGAAGGTCCCCCCATTTAAAGTTCTGCAAGAAAGGTAGTGATACAACCAAATCCCAGGGTCTACCGAGCCACAAGGGAAGGACGGGGGACACAAGAGGAAAAGAGGCAAAACACAAAAAAGACAATACAGCACAAATGAACTGAACCTGAGGCAGGAGGAGAGACCCTGCCAACCATACTAAACAACGTATTACTAACCAGTTAGTACCCCGAGCCATCAGTTGGCGCTGGGGGGCTCCCAAACCTATTGGGGTAGCGTAGAAAACAGGCATGTTACAAAAACAACTCCTAAAAGATATGAAAATACAATGCAAAAGCTATCAACATCCGACTAACAAAGGAACTGAAACCTTCTCTGATGAGAACAAGAATACTCGCAGGGGAAAAGGACTATGCTAGAAGCAGGTTCTCGGAGCATTAGCTGGGAGGGATCCCGATTGAGGGGTGGGCACCTGTGACCAAGTACGTTTTACGCCTATGTGGCCTAGGCCCCCGCAATTTCCTAGGCGGGAGGCCCAGTGCAACTGGATCCGGGTCCTGGGTCCCTCTCAAGGCGCCAACCAAGGCCACGCCGGGAGGGAAACATCATTAATCTGCAAGTCCTTCAAGAATCTTGGGAGATCCTCTGGAGTACGCAAAGTGTAGGTTTGGCCCTCATGACGGACAATAAGAGCAAATGGGAACCCCCATCTATACAGGATCTTCCTCTCCCTGAGAACATTGAGCACAGGTTTCAGCATAGCCCGCTGTGCTAAGGTGTGACACGACAAATCCGGATAGATCTGCAGGATTTGGCCCTTGTAGGCAGGAGTTCGTCCCTTACGAAGGCGCTGCATTATGTCCTCCTTAAGAATGAAGAAATGCACCCGGCAGATGACATCTCTGGGACGCTGGCGATCGTTGGTGGCGGGTCGAAGGGCCCTATGGACTCTGTCCAACTCAATAAATGTGGTTAGGGGCCGCTCCAATATGTCGTTAAAGATGGCAGAAACCGCAGAATAAAGTTCTGAAGCCGCCACTGTTTCCGGGAGACCACGGATCCGGAGATTATTTCTACGGCCCCTATTCTCCACGTCATCTAAGTGCTGCTGCAAGTGGAATAACTGGGCTGAATGATGCTGAACCACTTCTTGCAGGGCTATTAAAGAAGAGGAGGTTGAGTCCCGAGTTTGTTGCAGGGTGTCCACCCTGGTCGAGGTTGTTGAAAGGTCCGTGCGTAAGTTGTCAAGCTCCTTTCTGTGCTCCTCAAGCAACCGTGAGGCCATGGAGGAAATGTCCTGTTGTGTAGGCAGAGTTTGAATTAGACTTTGAAGATCAGCAAAAGTGACAAGGTTGCCACCTACTGGGGACGAAGGCCTTGCAGAGAGCGGGGGTGAACAATAGGCTGTGACCTCTCTGGGGGAACCCCTGACCGAGTCCCTGCCTTGGGGGCTGAAGGCTGGTGGTGAGCTATTTAAGGTATAACGAGGCAGGTTATGATTACTGACATTACTGAGAGAAGCTGGAGAGCCAGAGAAAGAGTGCAGAGGTCCCTGAGCGGACCAAGGCTGAGAGTCCTGGATAGTTGACTGGGGCCCGTTATCAGGCGTAGTGGGCCAGGAAGATCCCGTGGACCATGCGGGTGAGTGTACAGTCTCCCTGATTCTGGGAGAGTCAGATGAGAAACCACAGCTCTTTGGAGAGGCTGCAGCCCAGGAGGGAGGTCCCGCCTCCACTAGAAGCGCTGGGTTTGAGGGACACAGTCCTGAGGATACAGCACTTCTAGCAGTCGTTGGTGGTGTTGGTGGGAGCTTTCTGGTCTGACTGCGGGGGGATCCCACAGACGCCCCTGTCAGGGGCATCGCATAAGTGCCAGCTATGTCCATATCCCCCCTCTGGAGAGCAACAGAAGGGGGCTCCATGTAGGGAGGTCGTGGTCCCATATCAGAGGTGGGGGTTTGTGGAGGTGGAAGCGTGCCACTCAGGTCCACAGGAAGGACCCCCTGGGTCTGGGACCCACCGGCAGACCCCTGTTCCCCTCTCCTCACAGGTGACCCAGGGGAGGACAGTGTAAGTGCCCTGGAGGACTGACCTTTAATTGAACCTCCTGTGGTCCCCGGCGTCTGCTGGAGCGGCCCCGGCACAGACACCCGTCCATCCGAGCCCGGCGCTGGCGAGCCTGCTGTAGGTGTCGGCGCAGGGTGGGGACTGAAGTCCAGAGAGGGCGCATCCCATTTATCTGGGTCCGTCGCGCTGCTCTGTGGTTGCGGCAGCGCCGCGCAATGTGCGCTCTTCAGAAACTCCAGCTGCGTCCCCGACGGAGCGGAGGGGGAAGGCGCAGCATGTCTCGGCGCAGCCTAAAGATGAGGCGGGGTCGTGTGGCGTGCGCCCGTCGGAGGCTCCGGCTGCGTTCCCGGCGATGCGGAGGGGAGAGGCGCATGTCCCGGTCCGTCTCTGCTGCTTTGCGGGCGCGAAGGCGCCGAGTGATGTACACCTGTCAGAGGCGCCGGCTGCGTCCCTGACAATGCTGA
This sequence comes from Phyllomedusa bahiana, assembly GCA_025379985.1. NCBI lineage: Eukaryota > Metazoa > Chordata > Amphibia > Anura > Hylidae > Phyllomedusa > Phyllomedusa bahiana. The sequence continues at coordinate 17,246 of JAODAL010040868.1, forward strand.
GGAAGTCGCCTCACGTCCCGGGCCAGCGGTGTGCTCACCCGTCTTGCGCCCCATCTTCGGCTGTGCCGCGGATGTCGGTAACGGAGCTTGAAGTGCCGCTCTCCCTGCAGGGAGTGCGGTGGGACCAGAGGATGTCGGCTCGGCAGCGTAGACTCCAGATTCCCCTCTGTGACGGCCGGAGCGAGTTGCAAGTAGGACTTGCAGAGAGGCCAACGGCTGTTCAGGGAGAGAAGCTGTGGTAGCCGGGACGGCATCTTGGGAGGCCGCATGGCAGGAGTCATCCTGCAGGATCACGCCCGAAATACTTGGCAATAACACCCTGATTCGGGTCAGGGGTGGCCAGGGGATCCCTCTTTGTTCTTTTAGATGATTTCCCCATGATTAGAGGCTGATGAAGTTGGATGGAGCCAGATAATGTGGAGGAGCTCTCAAAGCTGCTTCCTCACACGGCCATGTCAAGCCACGCCCCGTAAGTAGCTTTTTTTTATAATGTAATGTCTGGTTTGTCTGTGCTTATACCCTCTATATTGTAAAGTGCTGCAGAATATGTTGGCGCTATATAAATAAAGATTATTATTACACACACGCGGCTCAGCTACATACATTCTTCAGCTGATACAGATACAGCAGCAATCACACACAGCACCTGATCAAGTGACTGCCTGACTCCTCCCCTCCATGTGACATCATCACAGGTCCTGGCAGCACACAGCAGTCACATGACTCCTCCCTCCATGTGACATCATCACAGGTCCTGGCAGCACACAGCAGTCACATGACTCCTCCCCTCCATGTGACATCATCACAGGTCCTGGCAGTACACAGCGGTCACATGACTCCGGTCCTGCAGGTGGAGGTATGTGTGTATTATTATCCCCTTCCTCACTGACTGTTTTGTCCCTTACCTCTTGCTGCCCCCAGTGACTATAGCCATAGTTGCCAACTTTTGAAAATGAAAAAGCAGGAGATATTAGTGGCACAAATTTTCATGGACACGCCCATCTTGTCGGTATGCCACGCCCCTTCAAAAGCCACACCCACTCCACCTAACTGCATAACGGCTTTGGAAGAAAGCCAGGTAGATGCCCTTATAGCCAGGTAGTAACCCCCCATAAGCAGGTAGTGCCCCTTACAGGCAGGTAGATGCCCCCTTGTAGCCAAGTAGATGCCCCCTCTGTAGCCAGGTAGGTGCCCCCCTTTGTTAGCCAGGTAGGTGCCCCCCTTTGGTTGCCAGGTAGTGCTTCCATTGTTTGCCAGGTAGTGCCCCCCATTGTTGCCAGGTAGATGCCCCTCTGTTGCCAGGTAGATGCCCCCTCTGTTGACAGGTATATGCCCCTTCTGTTGCCAGGTAGATGCCCCTCTGTTGCCAGGTAGTGCCCCCTCTGTTGCCAGGTAAATGCCCCCTCTTTGCCAGGTAGTGCCCCCATTGCTGCCAGGTAGAAGTCCCCTTTGTTGCCAGGTAGATGCCCCCATTGTTGCCAGGTAGTGCCCCCATTTTTTGCCAGGTAGATATCCCCTCTGTTGCCAGGTAGATGTCCCCATTGTTGCCAGGTAGTGCCCCCATTGTTGCCAGGTAGGTGCCCCCATTGTTGCCAGGTAGATGCCCCCATTGTTGCCAGGTAGATGCCCCCATTGTTGCCAGGTAGTGCCCCCTCTGTTGCCAGGTAGATGTCCCCTCTGTTGCCAGGTAGTGCCCCCTCTGTTGCCAGGTAGATACCCCCTCTGTTGCCAGGTAGTGCTACTCTTGTTGCCCAGTTGATGGCCCCTCTGTTGCCAGGTAGTGCCCCCATTGTTGCCAGGTAGTGCCCCCCATTGTTTTCCAGGTAGTGCCCCCTCTGTTGCCAGGTAGATGTCCCCTCTGTTGCCAGGTAGATGTCCCCTCTGTTGCCAGGTAGTGCCCCCTCTGTTTGCCAGGTAGATACCCCCTCTGTTGCCAGGTAGTGCCCCCATTGTTGCCAGGTAGATGCCCCCTCTGTTGCCAGGTAGTGCCCCCCTTGTTGCCAGGTATATGTCCCTCTGTTGCCAGGTAGTGCCCCATTGTTGCCGGGTAGATGTCCCCTCGTTGCCAGGTAGTGCCCCCTCTGTTGCCAGGCAAGCCCCCCATATAGCTAATAAAAAATAAAATAAAATCCACTTACCTCACCAGGCTCCTGCAGCACGGCCGCTCCGGACGATCTCCTCAGCGGCAGGGAGGAGAGAAACGATCCCTCCTGCCTCCTCCCTGCACAGCGAGACTCCGGGCGGGTGAAGCGGGCGCAGCGGCCGCTTCACCCGCCTTGTAGGAGCGGCCGGCGCCGCCAGAGTAGCGCACTAGCGCTACTCTGTCGCCGCGGCCAATTTAAAGAGCCCCCGCCGCCAGCTGGCGGCGGGAGGAATGCCAACACCCCCGGGAGGGCGGGAGGGGACCCCAAAAAGCGGGACCCCCCCCCCAAAAAAAGGGAGAGTTGGCAGGTATGACTATAGCCCTCTCGGCGGTGAAAACGCTCTGCAGGGGGGCTGTAGTGTCGGGGGTGTAGAGCCGCTGTCAGCGACAAGTGGTGTCTCCAGAGAGAAGGCAGGGACGGGTTATTACTGCTTCCCCTTCTGGTCATGTGACCCTGGTATCCAGGTAACAGTAGTGTATGGAGGAGCAGAACTTCTCCAGTATTACCACCTCCAGCAGGGTTACTGCTAGATGGAGAATCTGCAGCCTGTAAGATCGGGGTCTGCGAGCAACAGAGTGCAAGCCACCAGCACTACCTATGCGCCAGCCGCGTGCACACAGCCAACGGCCACAGCAACAAGGGCCTGTGATAACTACGACTCCCATTCTCTTTCCTCTGCTTCTGAGCTGCTGCAGTACATCACACCCTGGGAGTTTCCAGTGTTAGCAGACTTTGGATTAACCCTTAATTGCCTCCTTCAGCTCCCTTACCCCCATGCTTCCTACATGCCTTTTCCAACTCCTCTGAGTCTACCTTTCCTCCTGGTGGCATACCTAACCCCTTTGTTAATGTATGCATCTGTTTGGCTGCCTCTCTTTCTTCATTTTGCTGTACTATAGCAGCTGTGGGTAAACCTCTGGGCTTCTGACTCGAGGTTCCTACTGATTTCAATCTCCTGGCTCTGGAGGGAACTCCTAACCTTCTCTTATTCAGAACTTATTTAAATGGCCAGCTATATTCTTGGTGCCTCTCTATGGGTCCCAGAACTTATGGGCTCTATCTCTGCTCTAAACTCTGCATTCTGGGGCAGCTCTTCTCTATCAGGTAATACAGTATGCACACAAGGAGTATGACACAGATGAAGGCGTATCCAAGCAAAGTCAGTGCTTCCATTCAGTGGGTCCTTGTATTGTGCTCAGGGTAAAGTATGTTGACACCAGCTGTTTGTGGCTCCAGTTAGCAGTCCCCTTGCAAAAACGTACTAAGTATAACCATAAGACTGGCACAGACACTACTCAGTCCTTAGTGATCACAGCAAAGCCTAGTGGCACCTCGCTCATTGTGGAGCTGCTTGACCTTTCAGTCACTCAGTCTCTCTACCCAACGCCAATACTGGGAGGGCAACAACGGGTTCTTATAACAGCTAGGATTGGACTACACACAAAAACAAACCCTTAATATGCATCTTACCCAAAAGGGGGACACAGGCAGGAGAGACAGATTTTAGGTTTAAGAATCAAAGCTTCTTACTGGAGCTTGCATAGTTCTGTCTGTCCAGATTCCTTTCCAGGTATGGTAATGCCTTTAGTCCGGTCCTTGATCAAAAGCGCCATAGATTCTGTGATCGCAACCGGACCAGTATACCATCATAGTGTGGTTTCAAATTTAAAAAAGTAGTTGAGCGCGAGGAGCGTACACAGAAACCCAAAACACAGAATACATATTGCAAGTTCCAGTTTACTAACAGCTGGCATCAGTTTTTAATATGTTATAGCACAGTAAAAAAAAATACAAACATTTTATATTTTTGAAATTTGTACTGAAGCGCCATTTTCTTAGACCAGTAACTAATGTTACTAGTTAGTGTTAGAATACATCCTAACTTACGCATACTGGATGGAACATCACTAATATAGGTATATATGGGTAATATGGGTATGTTCTGGCATGTGCAGGTGTGCCCGCATTCTCATCCTCACAGACGTGTAGCCTTCAGTTGAGAAATGAGATAACAGATTCAGTAGAGTAAGCATGACACTCAGTAAACCAAGCAGACGGCCCAAAGCCATAGTATATTCAAGTTCACATACTTTCTATCACCGCTATAACAGTTATGAGACATTTGTGTCACTTTCAATCTCCTTCCTCCAGTCTCGGTTCTTGAAATTTTCTGGCTTATAATAGAGGAGGATTCCTGTACCCAAATCCTAGCCATTCTCAATGACTCTGCACCAGTCTGTGATGGATCCCCAGGCGAGGTGTCATATCTGAATGTATGTTAAAATTCCAAAACCTCTGTTACATCCCGGCCGCTCCAGCCCGATGCTCCTGTGTCTCCTTCAGTCTCTGGTTAAATTACAGAACAACAACATTGGTAGCCATTATATATGTCATGTGATCACTGCTGCTTGTGATGGTCTACAGCGGTCACAGGCCATACATACTGATAACCCCGCTGTGGCCTGTGATGGCGGAGCGCTCATGTGAGGATACAGTGCTCTGTGACACTGAACATGGCTAAGCTTGTTCTGAATCTGGAGATAGATTTGGGAGGTGGGGTGGGATGTATTAGGGGGTAAAAGTTGAAATTTGGTCTTACAAAGACATGTACTGTATTCTGTTATGTACTACTTTATAACTGGCCAATAAAAAGTTTATGGTTAAAAAAAGAACATTGCTAAGCTTCCTATGCAAGCTATTCAACTCATGTTCCAATCCACCCAAGAGAGAACACAACTTCTGCACTGTAATATCTCCTCGCGTTTCCCCTTATTATCTGCAGAAAATTGTATTTTTTTTTCATCCGATTATCTGTGGTTTTTATGTTGTCTCATCTTCTTTCCATTTAGGTCTCTACAATATAGGATCTTCTCTACTAATATCATCTATATAGGATAATTTTCCTGATTGACTTGACAAGAATGAATGGTGATAGAGGCAAGATGGCAGAAAGTATATTAAATCTCACCCTAGAGATAATCTCCCAGCTTACTGGAGAGGTAAGAGATTCTGATGATGTCACATTACATCATTATTATCTATGGTAATAACTGATGATGTGACTGGAGAGGGGATGGGGCTCTGATGATGTCACATTACATCATTATTATCTATGGTATTAACATGAAATGACTGGAGAGGGGATGGGGCTCTGATGATGTCACATTACATCATTCTTATGTATGGTAATAACTGATGATGTGATTGGAGAGGAGAGGGGGCTCTGATGACGTCACATTACATCATTCTTATCTATGGTAATAACAGATGATATGACTGGAGAGGGGAGGGGGCTCTGAAAATATTTGTAGTGATAATTATTAATGTTTCTCTCCATAAACAGGATTACACAGTAATGAAGAAGACCTCTAGTGAGTCCACTGTTATAGAGGCCCCAATCACAGTGCCCCCACTTCACTACCTGCTACAGAGAGAAATTAATGAACAGAAGATCCTAGAACTCACCAACAAGATCATTGAGATGCTGACTGGAGAGGTGACACTGCTGCTGGGAATACTGGGACATTATATAGTAACACTACTGGAGGGGTCTGGGTAATGATTGTATAATTTTTGGGTGTGTCAGGTTCCTAGAAGGTGTCAGGACGTCGCTGTCTATTTCTCCATGGAGGAGTGGGAGTATTTGGAAGAACACAAGTATCTGTACAAGGACGTCAAGATGGAGATTCTGCAGCCTCTCACATCTCCAGGTGATTCCTCTCCTCTCCTGCATTCATAACTGTTCACAAACACATTAATCAGTAATGGGTTCTATAGAGCAAAAAGTAGATGGGCTTTTAGCTTCACTAAGAAATCATAGTGTAGCTGCCCATAAAAGGGAAAAGAGGAAACCTGTAAGAAGTGGGAATAGTCTGACTCCCACTTGGAAAAAAATCAGGTAAAATAAAAGGCCCTTTGATCCACTGGATTTAAGGCCAATGATATTCACCTTAAGCATTGCTCACAGGATTTTGTAGGTATAAAGCTTACAAAACCAGGTGGTCATTGACAATCAGTAGAGAACCGCGAGGGAGAGAGCACATCAGTGAGGTTCTGCCACAGGGCAGCTGTCCGGCTTATGCCCTGACATCAGCGATTGCTCCCTGGGATCATATCATTGTTCTGTCATGGTTAATGAACCTCTTCAGCCTTAGTGATTAAACTTCCTGTGTGGAACGCTGCATTTATAGTGTCCGTGAAAAAGATCCATAAATTTTAATTTCTTTTTTGTTTTGTTTTTTTTTTATAGCAAAAATTATCACTAAAGTTTAGCAATTTTTTTTCCAATTTTTCTTTTCTGCAGTTTATATATAGGTGATGTAGAGTTTTAGCTCCATTGGAGCAGGGCTAAGAGTTATAGTTCAGGCTTTCAGTGCTTTTCTTTTTATTATTTGGATTTTTTTGTTTTGTTTTATTTCACATATTTTGCCCCCTGTCCTGATCTCTGCGGATATTTTTGCTGATTTTTGCTGTAGCTTATCTGTTAGGACGTCTATCTTCAATTGTCCTCCCATCTGTCCTCCAACTCTCTTCTTGACCGACTGCAACCTGGTTTCCGATCCCATCACTACAGAAACTGCCCTAACCAAAGTCACCAGCGCCTTTGTAACTGCTAAAGCTTTACGCCACGACTCTGTGCTTCCCTTTAGGACTTGTCCTCTGCCTTTAACACTTCCCTCCTGCTACAAATCCTCTTGTCCCTCGGCATCACAGACTTGGTCCTTTCCTGGATCTCCTCATATCTCTTTGATCGGACATTCAGGGCGACATGTATGATTTATGGTGCTTTGATGCCAACTTTAAAGCGCATAAGAATAGTAAAGAATGTGCCTGATTTATGAATCCGGTCTACTGCGGGTCCTACATCAGGCACATTCTAGCACAGAAATGACACTTCTGGCTCCAGTAAACCACTTTGAGAGTGGTTTACCTGTTCCAGCAGTAATGCACCTGGAATTGCCGTACTGAAGCTATAAATCTATAGATTCATACGGTCTGGTGCTCCCTGCCTCCAGCTCTCTGTAATTTGCCTGATATTGGCATGCGGGTGAATTAAAACTATAGCCAACAGGGCTATATGTCGAGCTGAAAAGACGACAGACTTCTGGCGCAGCCCCGTTCATACGTGTCGCCCTCTGTGTCTCTCTCGCACCACCTCCGCCTCTCACCCTTGAATGTACAGCGCCCTGGAACCAATGGTGCTCTAAAATATTTAATAATATTATTACCACTTAAAGGGGGAATACAGTCTCCAGTACTGACTGTGTAGTTGATCTGCATCTGTTAAGACCCCGAAGCTTCTATAGTAGGCCAGTCCTGGCAATCAAGTGACTGCTGGGCATGGGAATGACTGATCTTTTGGGATGTATGTCTGTATGGAATATATTTTATTTTTTACAGCTTGAGTTCGGTGCTGGGGACAGGCACTAATAGCTTGTGGCGGATGCTGCAACAAGTTATTTAGCAGGAACCTTTTTTAGATCCTCCAGCACCCCATATCGGTGGTGATAGCCACTACTATTATTAAGTCTATATTCACACATGCAGTTTTTGATCTAGTTTTTCTGTAGATTTAGCGAAAGTCAGGGGTAGATTTCAAAGCATGAAAAAGTAGCAAGTGCTTTGTTTTTGTATCCGCTTCCAGTTTTGTGTTCAAAGTAAAAGAAAAAAAAAGTGCATGGGATAATCCTACCATACACTCACTGGTACCAAAGCCATGACTGCTTCATATATGACCTGTAGCGGTCAGGGATGGAGTCAAGACACCACCTAATAACAGTGTCTCACAGACCCTTTATAATTCTCCATTGGGCATTTGCTGGATACAGTGGTGATAGGCACGTGGATACAGGACTGTGGGGAAGATGATGACCTCAAAACAGAAGTGGCATAGCATCACAGTCTATTGATCCGTGCTCAGAGGCCTACTGTTAAAATGTAATCTGTTTGGCCAACACTGGTATTGCTTGGCAATTTGTATGGACTTTCTTATACAGAAATGTTGTGAAATACCAATATAACTTTAAAGGTAATATTTATCAAAAGTAATACAATCTGTTGTATTCTTGGCAGATGACTCTACCAGCAATTCAGACAAACATATGATATCGTCAGATTTTAAAGCAGATGATACTGGTATCACACAAGATGCACATGAAGAGCATACTTTTTATCCAGACATAGCCTCAGCTCATCCCTCCAATGATCTGCCAACTGATTCTTTTAAGCAGGTCCTCTATTCTGATTCACCAATGTCTGTTGAGCAAAATAAAAGTCACATAAGGGGTGTAGAACATCAATGTCACACAGGAGAGCAGCCATTTCCCTGTGCAGAATGTGGAAAATGTTTTACTGTGAAATCGCATCTTGTGCAACATGAAAGAATTCACACGGGAGAGAAGCCATACTTCTGTTCTGAATGCGGCAAATGTTTTACTATGAAATCAGCTCTTGATAATCATAATAGAACTCACACAGGAGAGAAGCCATATTTCTGTTCTGAATGTGGCAAATGTTTTACTGTGAAATCAACTCTTGATAAACATGAAAGAACTCACACAGGAGAGAAGCCATTCTCCTGTTCTGAATGCGGCAAATGGTTCACTCAGAGATCAAGTCTTGTTCAACATAAAAGAACTCACAAGGGGGAGAGGCCATTTTCATGTTCAGAATGTGGCAAATGTTTTACTGTGAAATCGCATCTTGTACAACATGAAAGAATTCACACGGGAGAGAAGCCATACTTCTGTTTTGAAAAACGGCCCAAAAGTTTTACTATGAAATCAGTCTTGATTATTTATAATAGAACTCACACAGGAGAGAAGCCATACTTCTGTTCTGAATGTGGCAAATGTTTTACTGTGAAATCAACTCTTGATAAACATAAAAGAACTCACACAGGAGAGAAGCCATACCTCTGTTCTGAATGCGGCAAATGTTTTACTCAGAAATCAGCTCTTGATAAACATAAAAGAACTCACACAGGAGAGAAGCCATTTTCATGTTCAGATTGTGGCAAATGTTTTACTCAGAAATCAGCTCTTAATAAACATAAAAGAACTCACACACGAGAGAAGCCATACTTCTGTTCTGAATGTGGTAAATGTTTTATTGTGAACTCAAATCTTGATAAACATAAAAGAACTCACACAGGAGAGAAGCCATTTTCATGTTCAGATTGTGGCCAATGTTTTACTCAGAAATCGATTCTTCTTCAACATGAAAGAACTCACACAGGAGAGAAATTATTTTTGTAAAATAAAGTATGCTATAATTGTAACAGTCCTGTTATATAATCAGATATCTCTGTAACTACATTGCAAGCACCATAAAAAAAATCATATGAAAAATTATGAAGAATTTTTTTTTTCTTTTTACAATCTTACTGCCAAAAAATAAAAGCTAATCAATTAATCCCATGTATCTTGAAATGGTGCTGTCACGTTCGTGTCGTCTGGCTCTGGTCGTCGGCGAGGGCCGCTGCGACCATAACTGGGCCTTGCTTTATCATGTGTGAACACTGTCTTCTTTCTTGGGCTTTAATTGAATCCTGGCCAACGCCCGTGGCCAGGAAATTCCCGCACTCTCTGGGTAATCTGTTCTCTCGGTGATTGACAGGTTCTGCTCCCTATCACCTCTGCTCTGTTTCCACCCCTTCCCTATTTTAGCCACCACTTCCTTCAATCCTTGCCTGCTATAGGTTGTTCCCTGTAGTTTTGCCGTATTTGCTTCTTTGGTTTCTGTGCTCTCCTGACCTTTGGCTTTGGACCCCAGTTATCTCCTTCTGTCTCACGTCTCTGTACCGCGCTGCCCGTACTGTTGCTGACTTTGGACTGCCCGACTACGCTTTTTGTTTGGTGTCTGTTTGTCCTGTCTGTGTCACACTTATCTCAGTGCAGCTATCAGTCTTCCGGTTGGGGCCGGCCTGTTGAAGAGTCGGGTTCCCCAAAGGCAGGGGCAGGGGCTTTGGGGGTCAGAGTCAGGGCCCACTTGTCTGTTTGTGTGTCCCTGACCGGTCCCTGACATTATAGCAGGCCCATACTCTAAACCATCTCACCTGCGGTTCAGTATGAGTATCGATCTGTCGGTCTCGGACCGCCTGGATGAGTTAACCATGCAATTCCAGGGCATGGCGGGCCTTATGTCCCAGATCTCACTTTGACTAGATGCCATGTCTACTCCGACTCCTGATCCAGTCGTCTCGTTAGTATCCATGCCCTCTCCCGGGTTTGTGGGTCAAAATGTAGAGCACAAACCAAACCTGCGACTTCCTGACTGTTTCGAGAGAAACCCTGATAAGTATCGGACCTTCAGGGAATCCTGTCGCCTATTTTTCCGGTTCAACCATTTTTCCTCAGAGGCTGAGAAAGTTGCCATGGCGGTGTCCCTCCGCCAGGGTCCACCTCAGGATTGGGCATTGAGTATGCCTCCTCTTGTCTCTCTCTTTCTCTGTGTTACAGCCGATGCTGTGAGTCCCGCATTCGGGCTCGAGAGATGTGACGGGAATCGTTTAGGTGAACGGACTACCTTACATTCCCTCACTGTACCTTATACCATTCACTGATCATCCTCAGGGAGGTAAGGTATCTTTTTTCTAGGTCTATTGCGGCAGCTAACGACTACTACTATTAAGGTACTGTGCTGCTGAGATTGTTATTTTCTCTTGGATGCTCCCCCCTTTTTCTACCATTTAGGGGAGTACTCTAGATAACCGCTATTGTAAAGACTGAAATATCTTTTGTCGATACATGATTGTGACTGATTGCCTATCGCATTATCCTTTGCCCTAAGTCTCGTACTTTGAATATTGTTTCCCTAATTTCTGTGTCCCCTGAGGAGACCGGCTTAACATTATAGGGACCGGTCGAAACATGTAGGGACTGTACTATAGGGTTTTCTAGGGACTTTTCAGATTAGGTTCCTGACAGGAACGCCCTTATTGGGGCGATTTTCCTGACTTTGGATAGGCTAGGGATAAGCACCAATAGGGCTTTCTAGGGTCTTCTATGGTGCATTTTTCTTTATTAGGTTTCATAATAGATTTTTTTGATTAGACCTTTATCTTTCTGTACCTACGGAGAGTTTTAATATGCGTGGTTATTATTTTAAGTAGTATGAATAAAAGTTACTTTTTAAGACAATCCCCTCATTTTCACTTTTTGTATTCCTGTCGGGGTCTTATAGTGCATCTTTGTGTCTAGGATTAGACATTTAGTTAGTTATTATGCCTCCTGAGGCCCCAGAGTGGAAATCGGTGGACAAATTTTTTATAACATTGGGCCATATTTATGATGACCCTAACCGGGCAGCAATGGCGGAAACTCATCTCTTATCCATTCAGCAGGGTCATCGCACAGCTGAGGAGTACTGTTCTGAATTCCGCCATTGGAGCTCGGCAATTGGGTGGCCTGATCCACCTCTGAAGACCCTCTTCAGACAGGGGCTGTTTGGAGCTGTGAAGGATGCTATGGTCAGTCATCCTATTCCAGAGACCTTAGGGGATTTTATGACCTTGGCCATATCTATCGACAGAAGGTTGAGAGAAAGACGCAGGGAAAAGATGGGGGGTTTTCTGGAAAGTTTAGGTCGAAGTCCCCTGTTAAATCTTTCTCCACTGTGTCTGCTAAAACTCCTCTTCCACTCTTTTCACCATCTCCTGCCGCGATTGCGAACTCACAAGGCTCGGCCCCTCCCAGTATCCCCCCGGAAAAGTCTTTGTTCCATGTCATCTTCATTTGAAAATCTTGGAGGAGGTCCACTCCTCAGTTCTGTCTGGGCATCCTGGCATCGCGGGCACCGGATACCTCCTGTCTCGTACCTATTGGTGGCCTTCGTGGCAGCGTTATATCAGGGAATTTGTTACTGCTTGTGAAACTTGTGCCAGGGCAAAGGTACCCCGGCAACTTCCTGAAGGATTATTGCATCCTCTTCCGTTGCCCAATAGGTCTTGGTCCCACATATCTATGGATTTTATTACCGACCTTCCCCTTTCTAAGGGTAAGTCGGTAATTTGGGTGGTGGTGGACCGATTCTCTAAAATGTGTCATCTTATTGCTCTAAAGAAATTACCATCAGCCAAAACCCTCGCCGATTTATTTGTTCGTCATATACTGAGACTTCATGGTATTCCTTCCAGTATTGTGTCTGATAGAGGGGTACAGTTTGTGTCAAGGTTCTGGAGGGTGTTTTGTGGTAGATTAGGCATCTCTTTGTCCTTCTCCTCTGCCTTCCACCCCGAAACTAATGGGCAGACTGAAAGACTTAATCAGTCACTAGAACAATATCTTAGATGTTATGTTTCGGAGTGTCAGGAGAAGTGGAGTGAGTTTTTGCCTATGGCCGAGTTTGCTCTAAACAATCACGAGAATTCCTCAACCCGATTTTCTCCATTTTACTGTAATTACGGCTTTCACCCCAGGTACTCCGCCGCAACAGGTTGCGAATCTAAGTTCTCTTCCGTAAAAACCGCCATCAAGTGACTGTGCACAGTTTGAGCTAGGAGTCGCGAGACTCTAGAAAAAGCCCAACAACAAGTTAAATATGCTAATAGAAAACGTTGACCGGGACCTGAATATGCTGTCGGTGACAAGGTGTGGCTCTCAATGAAAAATCTCCGCCTTCGGGTCCCGTCTACTAAGTTTGCGCCTCGGTTTATTGGTCCCTTTGTTATCTCTGAAATTGTTAACCCGGTATCTTTTAGATTATCTTTTAGATTAAACCTTCTGAATTCCCTCCGCATTCATCCTGTGTTTCACAAATCTTTACTTAAAAGGTACATTCCTGCTGTGATCGGTCGTCACCCTCCTCGCCCTGTGGTCATACAAGGGGAGTTAGAATATGAAATTGAGCGTATAATTGACTCCCGCAGAGTCTAGAACGCTCTCCAATACCTAGTTCACTTGAAAGGTTATGGTCCAGAGGCGCGGGTGTGGGTGACAGCTAGGGACTTGCACGCCCCCAGACTTGTAGAAAAGTTCCACCAAGCTAACCCCTCCAAACCAGGGGGATCTAAGGAGGGTCCGGTGGCCCCTCATAGAAGAGGGGGTACTGTCACGTTAGTGTCGCCTGGCTCTGGTCATCAGCGAGGGCCGCTGCGACCATAGCTGCGACCATAACTGCGGCCTTGCTTTATCATGTGTGAACACTGTCTTCTTTCTTGGACTTCAATTGAATCCTGGCCAACGCCCGTGGCCAGGAACTTTCCAGCACTCTCTGGGTTAATCTTAAGTATTATTATACACTGAACCCTAGAAATGAATTGCATTACACTGTACTCCAGAGATTACATCACACCATACCCCAGAGATTACATTACTTACTGTACTCCAGAGATTACATGACACCATATTTTAGATATTACATTACTCAATGTACCCCGGAGATTACATTACTCACTGTACCCCAGAGATTAGTTTACACACTGTATCCCAGATATTACTGCATTATTCATCGTACCCCATAGATAACATTACATCATACCCCAGAGATTATTACATTACACACTGTACCCCAGAGACTACATTAGAGAAGATACCCCGGAAATTGTGTGTGTGTGTGTGTATATATACATATATTGAACACAGACACACTACACATTTCGGATGAGATCACGACTGTTTTTCAGCGTCTCATAGGGATAGGACCTGCGCTCTGCCTGTGGCCAAACAGCTCAGCGAAATTAGTCTATTTCTGCACAGAGAAACCTCTACTATTAGCTGTGATCCTTCCAATTTAGTTAGATTAGAGATTTGAAGATTTTATGTAGTTAGCTACAGAATTTTAAAGCAGCATCTACCACTGTAAATTCACGGCGGTGGGCGCGGGGGGGGGGTGGGGGGGGCCGCGGGCGAACACAGACCAGCTCTATCTATAAAGAACACTGGATAAAGTTCACGAAGACTGAGGGTAGACATTAGAAAAACATCTGAGAACGAAGAGTGTATAGTTCAAAATTTACAAATACATCTTTATTGATAACATACATAAAATAACAGAAGTTATTAAAAATCGGCATATCAAGGAGTCCAAAAAAACTCCAGGCATATGTAATTCCAAAACATGCACAAAAATATATAGATGGAAGTGTATATAAGGTGCTCCAATAGATATACAAGGCAGTATATATAGGTAAAAAACTTTCAGGCATAGACAGATAATATAAGTAGTATAAGTAGTATAGAAAGATATACAATAACCTATCATTAAGTAACTGCCGATAACAATTTTGGTATACTTCAAAAATACAAGAGGTCCCAGTAGGAAAAAAATCATACACAAAGTATATGGATCAAGTATATATGGGATACTCCAACGGATACTGCAAGCAGAATCCATGGGTCAATGTGTATCACGTGTAGACAGATGGTACTAATAGTATATCGGGTATAGCAATATAAAAAGTCCCATGGATGAAAACTGCAGAAAGATATAGAGGTATACCTCAGAAAAAAGAGAGGAGAACACCAGCATGGAGGAATGACAGCCCGGTCCCCAACGCGCGTTTCGCGTTATGCTTCCTCAGGGGGTGTTTGTACTGGGGTGTCCGCTCGGTTTAAATGTCTCCAGATAAAACACATCCCAGCTGCGACTAACAGTGGCGCACGCGCCGTGTTCGGAGGGAGACGGACCAACCATGCCCCGCTTCCGGCCGTCAAATGCGAGTGCGCATGCGCGGATGCTAAACACATCCGGACACGCGCACCGCACATCAAGACGCCGGAGCGAGAACTGGTGTCAGAATCCCCACACGGGGCATGCGCACAATGCGCTTGCTGGAAGATATGTAAATAGATAGCATAAAATGTCTCAAAAATACTAAATATACATAGGGAACGCATATAAAGTATACATAATGAGATTAGCACGCAAGGTAAGAAATACATCTAGTATAAGTAGAGGCATATACCAATAATGTCACTATCAAAAATATATAATAAACAGTATATGCATATACATCAAATTCCATTAGAAGCAATGTGACCATCTCAGACTGTATACTTCAAAATGCCATCCCACATAAATAGCAGGAAAAAACCACAATATTGCAAAATATACATATTGATTTGCCTACAAATGCTGAATGAAAAAATGATAGATGGTCCAAGGTCTCAAAGGTTCAGATCCGACATCAATGTCAGTTGTGGAGGAGGTTCCTATCCAGAAGCTATGTATAAGTGGACATGTATGCAATCTGGAGACAAATGAACAGAAAAACTGAAGTTAAAAACAAGATAAAAACAAAATGACGGTGACAAGACAAGGAAAGATCATAAGGCGAGACATGGAACAATATGGAAACCATACACTTAGGTTTGTGAGGGAAAAGAGGTTTGAATCAATATTGTGTTGTATGTATAACAAATGAAATCCCAAGCTTTTCTCCTTATAAGGCATTTCAGCTTGAGCAGAATCCATTTTGTGGGGAATGATGCAGCAATTATGAAGAAGCTAAGATGGCTGCGGCTCAGGATGTGACCATTGTTTCTGTTTCCTAAAGATGTAAACCCTCCGGCTATTGTCTCCTTTCCTGAAGTTTCGTTTTACTGGAAAATTGACTGAGTTTTGGCTGATGCAATCCAGAGAGACTTTGTACCCAGAGACAACGTGGACCAAATGAAAATTTATTCAGAAGCTGCCAAAATATGGACATACGTCCGTTCCTTCTCCTCTACTGCGTCTGCGCTTGCTTGATTACAGATCATTACAAATATGTGTGAAAGGCATTGTTTGTCAGAATTGCTTGGAACATGAATGAGATTTGACCCAGAATCTTGTGTCTGACTCAGTTTCTATGGCGATACATGTTCCCTGATCGTGATTTGGAAATACCAGGACAACGGGTGACCCCAATTTTGGGGAAAAAGGGCCCCCCAACATTTTGGCGCCGCAAGTGAGGCGGGGCCCTGTGGATCCAGGCCCCGAGGACCACGAATACTGCAGGGGCGTCGAGGACCGGAGGATATCAAAATTGAGGACTGCAGCCTCTAAAGGTCACGGGGGAGTTGATACATCTATGTGTATTTGATAGTTGGCCATTTGATGTCTCCCGGTTAGTAGATTGCTTGTGGTATCTGGTCCGGGGTGGTCACAATAAAGTGACTCGACCTAGAAAACTTTGACCCAAAGCCCGGCACGCCCCGAATTTTTGTTTGCTTTGACTTCCAGTAGTTCGGATTGTAACTTTTTCTAGTCACGAAACCCTTTTCACGGTATGGTTGCTGAAATTTTAGTGGGAACCTTGACAGTCTCTAAGGTTAATTGTTGAGTGGTAAGGGGTCTCCGGGTTATTTTAGGACAAGATCTGTGTATTACTAGAATATCAGGGGGCCCGGGTTGGAACAAATTCATAGGGATTGTTTGGAACATATATGTGTACTTATATTTTTTGGGACAAAGACCGGGGAGGGTCGGTCCCCAATTTGTGGCAACCAAGGGTGGGACTATTGTTGGTTAAGTTAGGGATCTTTATTATTTTGATAGAATCCTTGTGTTGTGAGACCGGGATCCGGGCACAGGCCGGTGGCCACGGCTGTGTAGTCTTTGTCAGGATTGGAGACTCCCCAAGCATAGAACACCAAAATGTTTAATTTTCAAAAAGAGCATAAGTTGCCTGAAGAGGCAGAGACTGTCAAGGAGATTGTTTGTAGAAAAGAAGGGAAAAAGTATGTGAAAAATGCATTCAAAATGTATAAGTTGGTGGGATTGCCGCAGAAGGGAAGATTGCAGCCATCCAAATGGCAGGAAGTAGTGGAGAATCAAAGAGGGAAGTTATCTGACAAAGGATGGTTGGAGATGGCACAGGCTCACCTCCGAGTGGCCAAATGTTTGCAAAAGGAAGGTTTTGTGGAAGTTGAAAGTGCTGGAGGGAAGGATAAGGAGGAAAAACTGTATGGTTACATGAAATGTCCCGATGAGAGTTGTGGTTCTAAGATGGCCGCCGTGCCTGCGCCGCCGCCCTATAATGGCGCCACGAGAGGCCCTGAGGGATGGACATGTGGGGTATGTGGAAATCAGAATCCTGATTGGGCGGAGAATTGTAGGAGTTGCGGAGCCCCTAAGCATCGCCCTCCGAAGGATGGCCCAAACGCACCAGATCCACCCCCAATACCGCCCCCGGCCCGCCCTCTGTATCCCCTGGTTACCTCCCAGGGGCAGTATTATCAGGGACCTCCTGCTGCAACCCCCCCACCCCAGGTCCTGAGGCCGCTCCCCTCCCCAAAGCCACCCTCTCCACCCAGCCAGCCGCCCCCGGTACCGGTAATGATTATAGGAGGCGCGGAAGGCACCACCGAAGACACCCCACTTGGGCGCTTCCCTAAGTCCACCCCTAAAGCCCCAAGAACCTCAGAGGGAGAGTGGATGACCCGCAGTGCGGTGGTCTCACCCACGTTTGGTCAAGGGGGGTTTCGGGGAATAGGGATGGCCCCTCGAGCTCTGTACCCCCCTCCTGGGACCGAGTACAATCCGGAAAGGTGGGATCCCAAGCTCAGTTGCATGGTTAAAGACCCAGCCGGTGGTAAGTACTGTTCCCCTCTGGGTCATGGAGGGCATCACCCCTCACCCGGGGGGGGGCTATTTGTTAACCCGCCAACCTCAATTGTCACCACCGCGGGGGGTTGGCGCAGATTAGAATGGACAAAGCTGCGTCAGAGGCTCACCAGGACTGTGAAAAGTATCTGAACGAAAAGGGCCAAGTCGAGACGGGATCTGCTATCCTGTCGAGCGCAGGAGATCTCCCTTGCACGTATTAATCCATGCTGTGGGACCGGTCTATAGTGGCAAAGATAATGACAAGGGAAAAATCAGCTTACATCTGCTTTTTAAAATTTGCTTTGGATCTGGTTAATGACATAGATGAAGCCCTCATGACAACCCGGGGTCCATTCCCCCCCCACTTATCTCCCCCGGTATCTTTATGTTTCCTACAAAGTTATGCATTAGAGCCCAAACTTACGTGCATGTTTGAATTTCATCAACAAAGCCGAAGGGTGAAATTTAGATGAGGTCAGGATGTCTCCCCCTCGCCAGGGCACAGGCTGTCCTGTAGCAGAAGGAAAGTCCCTTGAGATCTTCCAGAAGGGGATCTAGACACGGGGAGGCAGTCCCCCCCCGACGGTCCCAGAAGCAAGACCGGCACACGGGGGCGATTTGATGATGCGAGGCAGGCTCCTCCTGCCCCGCTGTATGTTGCATTCACCCCTAAACAGATAGATTGCCTAGATAGGGGTTTTTTTGGCCCGATAATATGCCTTTTTCAAACATCTTTTACTATAACCCCTATCCAAACATCACAGTTACGTGTTTTTTGACTTTTGCGCAGCCAGCATTGTTCATTGACGCAGCATCTACGTAAATCTTAAAACAGCAATTCTATATTCACCACAGGTGAATTGAAAGGTGCAAAAAATACCGTTTATTATATCAATTGTAACGGGTATGGTGGATTCGCTGGACCACCGCTAGCGTTGGTGTAAGCCACGTCAGGGAACGGAGTCTAAGTAGCCCGGTTTTCACCCGAGCCCGCCGCAAAGCGGGATGGACTTGCTGCAGCGTGAGGTACCCGGTCGTTACCCTGACGTGGGCTTGCTAGCGATGGCGGCCGGGGTTAGTGCGTGGTACAGAATCGTAATCCGAAGGCGTAGTCGGGGACAGGCAGAAGGTCAGGGCAGGCGGCAGAGGTTCATGGTCAGAGACAGGGCAGACCGGTCAGGGAAGCGGGGGGGCAAACAGGCAAGGTCAGGAACGGAAGCAAACGGACTGGTACACGGGCGATCAGAACGGACTTTTCAAACTCTCAAAACTAAATGGACGCACACCAACGAACTGGCAAGGTGTGTTGGGAGCGTTGTACCTTAAATAGGACCAGCGCCAGCAAAACCATTACTGGGGCGTGGCACTTTAAATCCAGACCAGCCGTCCCCGCGCGCCTAGGGACACGGGCACGCGCGCGGCGGCGGAACAGACAGGGGCAGCGTTACCGGAGCGTGGCTGGTAAGTGCGACGCCCGGGCAGCAGGGAGATGGGCGGGGCGCCCGGCCCCCCCGCGCCGGGGCCCGGGGCAGCGGAAGATGGGAGCCG
>JAODAL010040869.1:0-36463 GCA_025379985.1 Phyllomedusa bahiana
AGCCAATACCACAAGTCTGGCTCAGGCACCACCTTTACCTGGTCTGTTCTTCTGCATGTCATACATACAGGGCACGTAGACCCAATACCACAATCTGGCTCAGGCACCCCCTTTTACCCTTGGTCTGGCTGTTCTTCTGCAGGTCTAACACAGGCGCAGTGCAAGCCAATACACAAGTCTGGCAAGGCACCACCTTTACCCGTTGGCTGATCTTCTGCAGATCATACATACAGGCGTGTAGAGCCAATATCAAAATTTCTTGTTCAGGCACCACTTTCCCCTGGTCTGGTGTTCTTCTGCAGGTCAAAATGTACAGGGCAGTGTAGAGCCAATACCACACGTCTGGCTCAGGCACCACCTTTACCCTGGTCTGTTCTTCTGCAGGTCATACATCCAGGGCAGTGTAGTGCCAATACCACAGGTCTGGCTCAGGCACCACCTTTACCTGGTCTTTTCTTCTGCGGTCATACATACAAGGCAGTGTAGAGCCAATACCACAAGTCTGGCTCAGGCACTACCTTTACCCTGGTCTGGCTTTTTCTTCTCCCAGGTCTTACATACAGGGCAATGTAGAGCCAGTACCATAAGTCTGGGATGTTCAATGGCAGCATTGAAAAGTTCATCTTGACCTGCAAACAACAAAACCCTTGTTTGTCTATGTAGATGAAAAAATAAAAAAGTTATGGCTCTTGGAAAGGAAGGAGGAAAAAAGTGAAAACCAAATTGAGCCGAATGTTGTCCCTAATTTATAGTTCCTTGATGTTTTTTTCATCTGTGTCATGTGTAAAAGTCCCTCCCACCCCTTATTACCATTTTCCCACCACCCAGTCATAATTTTATGGTTCTTCATTTTTTTTCCTCCTCCATAAATTTTTTTTATTTTTCCACATTCATAGACAGGGCTTGTTTTTTGCGGGACAAGATGAACTTTTTAATGGTCCCACAATATAATACGCTGGGAAACCCAAAAAATTTTAAGTAGGGTGAGATGTTAAGGAAACATATTTGTGCCATTTTTGATTTTTATGAAGTTCACTCTGATAAAAACAAATGCTGTGTTATCCGTATTCTGCAGGTAGATACGATTCCGGTGGCACCAAATATGTAGGATTTTCATTATATTTTATTTCTTTAAAACAATAAAAACATTCTCTAGTTCTTAATTTTTCCCTTTGCTGCCACTTTCTGCAATTTAATAACTTTTTGGTTTTTCCATCTCTGGACCTGAGTGAGGGCTTTTTTTTTTGCGGGCTGAAGTGTAGTTTATTTTGGTACCATTTTGGGATATAAGTGACTTTTTGATCACTTTTTATTCCATTTTTTGGGTAAAACAAAATGGACAAAAAATGCAATTTTGTTATAGGGAATTATTTTCTTCAGTTGCCTTCCCCATATGAGATAAATTATGATGTATGTTAATAGATTGGACCAATTCTGTGTAACATTTTTATTTTTTATATTTATAAAATGATTTTATTTTTTACTGTAAAACTTTTTTTCCTCAGTTTTCACTCCTTCTGGTAGTATCTCAAGGGCACTTGATCACTAGGGGGCTCGGTCACTTGTACATGACTCTATATTATATAGATAATGCACAAGTATGTTCCATGATGGCACTTGTATTACTTTCTGAGGCCTCAAAATAGACCTAACTTTAGCCTTCGCTGGGTCTAGACTTCACATTTCTCACCCTTTCCCAATGCTTTTATGAGCTTTTACCCATGACTACTTTCCATGACCAGCTACTAACTAGCCCAAAATGATATAGCTTTCCACCAAGGCTCAGTTTGTTGACTCTCATTACTGAAGCCCCTAAGTCCCTTTAAGACAACCTCCACTAATCCCCATGTGTGGACCCTACTCTAAGGGCCCCTCACTTTATCACCTGTTCCACACTATATCACTGCTTTCAGGACTGTCACAGTTTGGCCTAATACCCAAGACTCCCACAACGAATGCTGAAGCCACTTGAAGGTCCCATGACCCATGCCCATATATACTCCCATTTATGATTGGCAGTCCAGGACACCTTCATCCTCAACCACCACAATCCACCACAGCATTCCCATTATATGCTATTCGCAGAGCAGACTCTCACGTGTATTATGGCCACCACAATGTTAGGTGGTGGCTGACACTAGTATTAGAGAACACACACCCTGCAATCATTGCTGGAAGAACAGAAGCTGCTGGTGGCAGTGTCATGGTCTGGGGAAGGTTTTCTTAGCATTCTCTGGGCCACTCATCCATGTGGAAGGAGCACTCACCCAATTTGGAAATGAATCCATCCTTGCAGATCCCATTCACTCATACATGCTGATTGTCTCCCCTGGGGGGATGGGATCGTCTAGCAAGACAATGCAACATGTCACCTGGCTAGGAATGTCCAACATTGGTTTGAAGAACAGGACCAAGATTTACAAGTACCACCACGGCCCATAATTCCCAAGACCCCAATAGAGCATGTGTGGGGTCTTGGAACTCAACTGTGATATATGGTGTTCCTGTTGTCTTGCCCTGGCCCTGAATATGTTCTAGTCTTTTCTTCTGATATGAAACATCCAAAACAATCTCCTAATGATGATCCTTGTCTTTCTTCCTAACTATGCTCCTACTGTCCCAGCTGGGGACTGTGACCTGGGAGTCTTCCTGCAGCAAAGTCCAGAAGTCATTGTGTAGGATAAACATAAAGCACAGAGGATCCATTAGGGTATGTTCACACGGTGTATAGTACGCGCCGCAATACGCCATGTGTTTTGTGAGTTGCGCTGATCAGTGCGTATTCCCAAAGCACGGGGGATCGGCAGCCTGCCGGCCCCATTGACATGCATGGTCAGCAGCGCGTAATCGTCGCAAACAATAGACATGTCAATTCTCCCCCCGCGCGTACAATACGATTGTATTGTACGCACAGGGGGACGACGCGTAATCCACCGCGTATAAAGCGCAATACATGGCGAAATACCCTGCGAAATGTGCGCCAAAATAAGCCGTGTGAACATACACTTACATTCCACACCCCAATGGCTGAAAACTACCACTGCACATTGACGAAATAAGACCTGCATACAGGGATTGATTAATATCTCCATTTAGGGACTGAGTAATATCTCCATTCAGAGACTGAGTAATATCTCTATACCGGGACTAAATAATATCTCTATACAAGACCGGAGCCATACCACCATACTTCTATAATACTGGTGTCCCAGTGGTCAACCATAGACACCAAAGTCCTAACTGACCACTACTAGTTTGATAATGGACATTTGATGTCCAGTCCACACAGTCTTCCCTATGACAATGATGCCTGGCAGAGGCTGAGTTCTATGAGTATAAGGATGAAAATAATGCTGCCTCTTCAAGTCCTCATATGTCTGAATGGAGGGAATCTTTATTATACTGCACATGGGGATGACTCTGGTTCATGCACAACACATATCTGTAAGTATAGGAGGGAATAGATTGTAAGTTTCTGGGACAATGATATGAGTAAATTATCAGTCCAGAGCAGAGATCATATCATATCACAACCTGTTCTGGGAGCTCAGCCTCTTACCTGCCTGGTGACACCATGGACCAGCTGCACACCTTGTAATAGAGGTCTTCTTCTGCTTTATAAAGAGCCTTATAATTTACAGCTGAGTATAACCCCCGGGACACCTGCGAGCAAGATCTAATGACTCCGGAGCAGTGTCCAGAGAGGATGACATGTAACCTGTACAGATCCTTCCATCATATAATGTGTGCAATGCTCAGGTCATTTAGGCAGATTTTCTTTGTATATTGTAAAATCAGATTTTTGGTTAAGACCATACTGTCCCCAAATCTCAAACTCTTTGATCTTCAATGCCCTTCCATCAGGGCATGTGTGAGAGGGGATATTCGTGTACAGGGATCTGGGTATATTGACGACATCCCATATTCTTCTATCTTCTCTAACCATTCCTTATCACTAGGCTTGTATACCACCCAGGTTATAATATATGCCCATGTGGTCAGGTCCATGACTGATGATGATCCATAGTCTGATACCTTCTCAGAACCTCATTTAGTCTGGTGTCCATCTCATCTTCATTTGTCAACTAGACATGTAGAGTCTTTAACTCCCAATTCCATCTCCACTGAACCCCATTTACATCTATGGTCTAGGCAAAGGGTCTCCAACCTCTAAAGAGTGGTTTCCAAATCTTTTACAATGCTACAAAGTCCACGCTCACCTCATCTTTCGACTATAAATGTGACACTCAAACTACCAATTTTATCTCCTCACCCACTGAACCCCACTAGCATCTATGGTGAAGGTAAAGGGTCTCCAACCTGTACTGTAGAACTACAAATACCAGTATGCTCTGACCTCCTGTAGAATATCACAGTTTGGAAACCCCCTGATCTAGGCCAATCTACTGCATATATGTGTTTTAGTATTTATACACTCAAATCTCTCCTATACATATATCATATGTTGGCTGAATACTGCAATAAATGTTATTACCACACTTGTCAAACCTAATAAAGTCATAATTTCCCATTTTCATGAGACCAGAAGATCAGTGAATGCAGCTTCGTGTTCGTTTATGAGTATTATAGCATAATATGGTTTAGCGTAGGTCCATGTTGGACACCTTCTAGTGGGGTCAGTGGTAACTACATTCGATACCTTGAATTAAATGTATTAATACTCTTCCATCTGTTCCGGAATGAACCCATAAACTGTATGTACCAAGTATCCTCCTCCTCCATGTGTTGTCAATACACGACTGGTCTACTTTTCTTTTCTACTTTGGAGCCCTTACACTCACTTGCCAATTTACATATTTTTTTGCCACAAGGTTTAGATATGTCGTTACCCTAAAATGCTCAACCCTGGCATTGAGTAGATAGCCAAGCTTGGTTCAACAAAAGAATTCTCATGCCAGATGCCAGAAAGGCTCGAATTTTAGTGTGAGGTTAGGGTTACTTCCAGTCTACAACATAACCACCACCATCAAGTCTAATCATCTAATTTTCCATAACTTAAACATAGTCCCTAACCTATGTCTAATAAGTGAAGAAAATCTGTCTACCATGGTGGTGTTATAAATTACTTGCTCAATGGCCCTTTTTATGTCTTGGTTCCTCAGGGTATATACAAGTGGATTTAGCATTGGGGTCACCACTGCATAGAAGACTGAAGCCACTTTGTCCCGACTTGTAAACACATTAGAAGGAGGGTGTAAGTAGTTGACGAAAATTGTCATATAAAAGACTGAGGCACACGTAAGGTGTGAGGAGCACGTGCTGAAGGCTTTCTTCCTGCCCTCGGTAGATGAAATTCGTAAAATTGAAGAAAGTATGAGGACATATGAAAATATGATGACCAGGGTGGCAGATGGCAAGATAGCGGTCATAGGACATGGTGGAGAGAAGAAAATTTTCGCAACCACCCAAAGCAGCATAGAAGAAGAACTGGAGGGCACAACCATTATACGAGATGACCTTCT
The DNA here is from genome assembly GCA_025379985.1 of Phyllomedusa bahiana. Classification (NCBI taxonomy): domain Eukaryota; kingdom Metazoa; phylum Chordata; class Amphibia; order Anura; family Hylidae; genus Phyllomedusa; species Phyllomedusa bahiana. Next base: position 5,484 of record JAODAL010040869.1, read on the forward strand.
TCACCAAGGTCAGGTCATAAATCATTTTTGGTGTAATGACAGAGGAGTAAAAGATGTCTATTAGAGAGAGGAAACTCAAGAAGTAGTACATGGGAGAGTGGAGTCTGTGGGTGTTATAGATGAGAGCTATTATACCAATGTTACCTACTAGAGCCATGCCGTAAAGAAGTGAGAAGAAAATGAAGAGAAATGGGATGAGCTTCTCATTATCAGTCATCCCGGAGAACACAAACATGGTCACTTGTGTCCTGTTCATGAGGTTCATGGTCCTGGTCTCTGTAGTGAAAGATAAGAACCAGTATTAACAAGTCACAGGTAATATACAGGCAAGGAATGGCTCAGAGGATAGTATGACCATATGAATAAATGAGCTTTATCAAAATGTTGGATATGACGCTTATCTACAGTTATATGAGGTTCTGGTGACTACATCTTACCATTAGCCATCTTCCCATTCCTCAACTCCTTAGACCCCTGTGAAACAAGATTAAAGCAGGACCTTACATTTAACTACATTTCCACAAGGGTCTGGTGACCACATCTACTCATTAACCATCTCCAACCTCCATTACCTCTTATGTATGATAATATTGGGGTTCCTTGACATTAAGCATCCAACATTCAAGCCCTTTCATTCTCACATCAATAAGATGCTTAGTTTTTTTTTTACCTCATGAAGACTTCATTTGGTGCTGGAAACCTTCATCAGAACTGTATCAGTTTCTACAACATGGCGGACAAGCTAAATTATTTATCTTCCTTGTAAATGGGCTTTTTAGCTTTATGAACAAATAATAAACCTGAAAAGTACCCATATGTGTGTGAATGCCGACCAGATGATACCACCATAGCTTAGGTGCAAATCATTTTATTTTGATCGCAGTATCTTGTAACACTGTGCAGCACAGTGGTTTTCATGCTGTCAGGGTTTTCTATGAGTAATATTACCAATTTTATGGTTCCTATGATTCCTCTCACAGTCATTGCTTCTGTGTACTCCTGCCTCCAAGGTTAGGGTAGTATCATAAAACAGTCTCCTCTACAGTCAAGAAAAGATGTTGAAGAGGGTCGAGAGATGCGGTATCAGGGAGAGGAATATGGAGACTGACATCCTGTTCTTCAGGGAGGTGCTTGGCATAGGGACACCAGGAGCACGGTCATGAGATGTGAGACCAACTTACAGAGAAATGCCAGCTGCAATGCATTGTAAGTGAAATATCCTTTCAAAAATTCATAAGCAGCGCCCATCAACAACAGCGGTGATAAATCTCCTATATAGTCAATGCAGTCCTATGGCCTAGAGGAAGCCATGAGAATAATTTAGGTTTAGGTGCGCTGTACGGGATACTCCATAGAACTGGATGCACTAAAGAAAAAAAAATCACTAAATACATAAGATAAATACATAATTAAATTTGGGGTTGACGGTAGCATGACCAGCAGTAATACTGAAAGGTCCCAGCACATCTCTGCTCTGCATTAGGGATCCAATGCGACCATCACATCAGAGTGAGACCGTAGACCAGGGGTGTCAAACTCATTTCCATCAAAGGCTACTTTAGCATTATGGTTTCCCTTAAGGTGGCACTGGAGGCCTTTGGAAGGCAAGTAGGGGTCCTCGGTATGACTACAAGAACCATGCCAATGCCTGTTAGCTGCTGTGCAGAGCGATGTGCAGGTATGTGCCGAAGCTCTAAATCCAAGATGGCGCCTTCTTCCTCTGCTGGTGCCATCACTTCTACTGAGCACTGGTTGTGTCCCCCTTGTAAAGTATAGAGCTGGCCTTTTGCCTCCAGACCTTTTCCATCACTGCTTTCTGAGTCTAAGCTCTCCTGATCCACACAGAATGACGTGGCCAGCCAGATTCAACCTGTGGTCTTTGAGGTTGACATTTGTGCCATAGACAAAACAACCACCGGGTACTGTTTCCCCACAGTCCATATCTGCACTACATGGGCCCTCTTTGGCTGGTTTCCCTTCCTCTCTAGGTTGAGGAGCCCTGCTTCATGGCTGACACTCAGCAAACTATAGCGGCTCTTTCTAAGCATCCAGAAGCCTCATATGTTTGGGCCTTTTTGGAACACTTTAATGATATCACATAAATGGAGATGAACAATGAAATGTCTTTTGTTTTCAGGCCCCAGCCGCCCTGGTTGTTTTTTTAAAAACTCAGATGAGTTAAGGAGATGGATTGCCTCATACACATCATATACTGGATAGCCTCATGCAGTAGGGACTGGAGGACGAAGGCCCACCATGCCAGGGTTTTCCCGCCAAAATGGGGACATAGGGGTATTTAAAAGGGTCAATTTTTTGGGGAAATTTGACCAGGGCAAGAGGTGGAAATATTTTTGGGTTTTTATTTTGAATCAAAAGATTGACCAGGAAAGGCTTTAAAGGGGTGGGGATAGAGACTGGGGGGTTTTTCTAACCCTAGCATAACCCTAACCCTACCTCTAACCCTAACCCAAACTATAACCCCAACCCCTAAAAACCCCATCTTTTTAAACCCCACCTCTAGCCCTAAAAACCCCACCTCCCAACCCCAACCCCAAACCCCACTATAACCCTAACCCTATCTATAACCGTAACCCTCTTTTATAACCCTTAAACCCTACCTCTAACCCTATCTCTTTCCCTAACTCTAACCCAACCCTAAACCCCTAACCCAAACCCCACCTCCCAACCATAACCCTATCCTTTAAACCTAACCCTACCCTAACCCACCTCTAACCCTACTATAACCTATAATACAAACCCTGGTTTAGCCCTCACATCACCCAACCTACCCGGAAAAAAGAGGGTGGTGAGCGGAGGTTTCAGGGGGGACAGGGAAAGGGGGGGACACACCCTCGTTTTTGGGGGGCACGGATTCGCGGTCTGGGCCCAAAAACCACCATATTCAAACAGGGTAGGGCTGCAGAGCACCCCCCCGTTCCGAGGCTGATGTAAAATTTAGCATCGGCCCCCGGGAGGGGTCAAAGACCGCGGGGGCGGTGAAAGTCACCAAAATGCCGTTCAAAAAAAGGGGGGGTCATTTAAAAATTTTGGAATAAGGAACGCCCCCATTCGGGGGCCCCGGGGGGGAAACCCCGCGTGGGGAGGTTTAAAGGGAAAAGGCCGTCTTGGCCCAAAACCCCTTTTTAAAGGGGTGTATAATTGCCAAAAAGTATAACCCGTTCTTTTTGCAGGTTTAGGTACCACCTTTTTTTTGTAATGGGAAAAATAAAAAAGTTTTTGGAAAATCTTTGGAAAGGAAAGGGGGGAAAAGTGAAAAACCCAAAATTTACCGAAGTTGTCTCAAAATTTTTAAGATGTCCTTTTCCCTTTATGTTTTTCATCTGTATCAAGTCCTTCCTACCCCTTTTTTAACCTTTTTCCCCCCTGCCCGGGTCAAATTTTTTGGTTCTTAATTTTTTTTTTCCCCCTCCCTAAATTTTTTTCATTTTTTCATCTACATAGGGCGGAGCCCTTGCTTTTTTCCCGGGAAAAAGATGTACTTTTTAATTGTCCCATGGACGGGAAAAGTTTTAAAAAGTTTTTTTGGAAACCAAAAATAAATTCTAAGTAGGGTTAGTGGGTAAAGAAAAAACAATTCACCCTTTTTATTTTTTGAATTTTTACTCTGAAAAACACAAATGCGTGTTATCAGTATTTGCGGTTTGATACTTTTGGCAAACCAAATATGTTTGGGGTTTTCTTTTTTTTTTTTATTTCATTAAAAAACAATTTTTACCTGTGGCGCCCCTTTTCTTTGCAAAATTTAATAACTTTTTTGGTTTTTTTTCCCTTTCTGGACCTGAATGAGGGTTTGTTTTTTGTTGGCTGAAATGTAATTTATAATTTTTGCCCCTTTGGGAAATGTACTTTTTGATCACTTTTTATTCCATGTTTTTGGCATCCCCCCTGCAAGGGTTTTCGGGGGCCCTTTTTTCAGGCGGTTTGCGGTTTTGCAGACTGTCTGAAAAAAACCGGCCCAAAATGAGTACAATGGGGTTTATGGAAAAACCCCTGATGGGACTCGACCCGTTATTTACGGGGTGCCCTTTTTTTTCCCTTGGCCTTGGCCCTGAGTTGTTTGGTCTTGTCTTCTGACCTGATACATTCCCAAAAAAAAACTCCCAAATTTATGATTTCCCTTTTCTTTTTTTTTTTTTCCTTCTATGCTTCTACCCTTTTCCCCGCGGGGCTGGAATGTGGGGTCTTTTCCGCAGGGAAAGTCCAGAAATCTTTTTGTAGAATAAATTTTAAAGATCAGAGGAAACCCCCTAGATTCCACACCCCCAAAGGGTGAAAACTATCACCGGGACTTGCCCAAATAATACCCCTTTTTCAGGATTGAGTAATATTCCCTTCAGGGGAAATGAGTGATATCCCCCATTCAGGGACTGAAATAATATCCCCCATTCAGGGACAGTGATATTCCAAATTTAGGGGTGGGGGGAAAAATCTCCAATCAGGGACGGGGTAAAATCTCTATAGAGGGATGCTTAATATCTCTATTCAGGGGCTGGGGTAATATCCCCAATCAGGGGATTTTTAGTAAAATCCCCTATAAGGGGGCTGCTTAATTTCTCCATTTTAGGGACTGAGGATAACTTTTTTTACAGAGACTGAGTTTTTTTCTCCAAACAGGGAAATGAGTAAAATCTCTATAGAGGGACTGAATAAAATCTCTATACGGGGGACTTTTTTAAAAACTTATACGGGGAACGGGAGTAGTATCTTTTTAACGGGACTGAGAAATATTTCTATACAGGGACGGGTTTAACCATCCTATCCCGGGACTAATGATTTCTTTTTACAGGGATGATTAATACTTTTTGGGGGACTGGAAAATAATTTAACATTTGGACTGAATAAATTCCCCAATACAGGACGGGTTTTTTTTATCTCTATCCAGGGTGAATTATATTTTCTATACAGGGATGAGCAATACCCTTTTATAGGGCCCTGATTTAAAAAATCTTTTTTACGGGAATGAATTATGGGCGACATGTTTTGATCGGGCTTTTCCCCCCTTTTTTTTGGCTTTATATTGGCGCCCCCCGGCCCGAAACCCCGCTGTGGGATGGGGGGATTCAGTTTTTGGCGCAGTTTTCCCCCCATTTTCAGCTGCGCCCCCCATGAAGGGCGGGCATGGGGGGGCCCTTTGGGGCCGGGGTAGGGGGTTCCGGGGCGGGACCGGCCCGCGCTCGTTACTCCGGGGCGGTACGATGGAAAAGGTCGCAAAGCGAGGTGCATTTGCAGCGCTCGGCAGCTCCGACAGGCAGACCATTTTTTTTTTGGTTTCTAAATGCTCCGGCAGAGGCAAAAAGTGGAAGCAGGACCCAACTTTTTGGGGGAAGCATACAAAAGATCGAAACCCAGGAAACCGGCGCTCCACTCCTTGCAGCAGGAGTATGAATCCAAAAAAAATTCGCTTTATAAAAGGGGGAAAAAAAACATTTTTCAAAAAAAAGAGCTAAACGTAAAAAAAAAAACATAAAAAAAAAAAAAAAAACATTTTCCAAAACTCAAAAAAACGGCGAAATTACAAAAATTTTAAATTGATATTTTTAAATTTGGGGAAAATACAGAAATTCCAAATTCTAAAAACCTTTTTTTTAAATTAAATGGGGCCCTAAACCGCCCAAATCAAAAGGAGCGACAGTAAACCAAAAAAAAACCCCTTGGGGGGAAGGTTTGCCCAATCAAATCCACGGCGGGATAATTCAAAAACGAAAAAAAAGCCCAGAAAAGAGTGTTTGGCTAAGCTAGGGGGGGCTTGGCTAGTTTGGCCCAAAATCAAATAGGACGAAAAAGGGCCCCCTTTAGTCTAGGAAAAGTTTAAAACCAATCTGAATCCCGGCGGGAAAATTTTCAAAAAAAATTTAAAAAAAGACTAAAAGAGTTTGATTGGCTAAACTAGGGGGGTGCTTGGCTATCCCAGCCAGTATGGGCGCGAGCTATTTTTCCCATTATAGTCTATGGAGAGAGGGGCCGAATCCCAATCTGGGGCTTCACCCGCCGTGGGGCCGGAAGTTTTAAACCCCAAAAAAAATTTTTATTAAATGTCAAACATAAACGAAAAAAGGCCGAACCCCTTTTTTTAACAAATAAAGCATTTAAAAAATACCGAAAAAACGGGGTTTTGCCCCGAGCCCGGGGCCCTCCCTTAAATTGCAATAGAGGAATCCCGGGAAAATAAAAAAAATTTCCCAAATTTTTTAAAACCCTATTCTCTTTGGGTCGGCAAAAGGGCCAAAGCCAATAAATGGGAAGCGACAAAAGCCCCAAATAAAATCCTATGGAAAAAATTTTGGCCCAATTTCGAATAGGACGACAGGGGCCCATTCTAACCTATAAAGGAGTTTTAAACCCAATCAAATTAAAAAAGGCCAAAAAGCCCCAATTATACCCCTTTTAAGAATTTAGACCAAAAAAAAACAAAGGGGGGACAGTTCAAAATTCCCAGAAAAAAAGACAGAAAAAGCTGTTTGGGTGAGCTAGCGGTGGCTTGGATATCCCACCCAAATAGACCCGCGAGTACTTCTCCCATTATAGTTATGGAGAGGGGGCCACACTGAAATCTCGGGGGCTCAGGGGCGGGGGCATTGAAGTATAAAATAAAAAATCATTTTTATTAAGTGGGAAAACATTATCAGATAAACGCCGAAACCCCTTTTATTTTCAAATAAAAACAGTTAAAAACCCGAACTACGCGTTTTTCGCGAGGGCGGCGCTTTCATAGGGAATTTCAATTTGAGAGAATTGCGGGGGGAAAACAGTTATTCAAAAAATTTTTTAAAAACTTTTCTCTTTGGCGGGCATAAACCAACCCAAACAGAAAAGGAGCGAAAAATGTCCCATTTTTAACCTATGGAGGAGAATGACCAATCAGAATAAAGGAGCGCAATGTCCCTTATATCCCATGGAGAAAAAAAGACCAATCATATTCAAAAGGGGGGGACAGATTCAAAATTCAGTTTAAAAAAGGGAGAAACAGCTGAATTTGGTTTTAACGGCCGGGGGTCGCCAGCTTAGCCAAATCAGAGCGCAGTTTTTTCTCAAAGATTTTTTGGGGGAAAAGGGAAAAAATTTAGCGCCCCCTGTATTGGCCCAAGTTAAAAGGGGGCGCCGTTATTTGGACCAAAGGGGGGGCGAACGGGCGCTCCTATGGGGTTTTTTAATTGGGAATTTTGGGAAAACAAACTGTCATTTGGGCCCAAATCAAATTTTAAAACTACAGAAGTGGTCCCCGTTTTGGGATATTAAAAATTATTTAAATTTTAAGGGGGAACGGGAAAAAAAAAATTTTAAATCAATAAAAACATGTTAAATTTTTTTATTTTCGTTGCACCCATACTATTGATACGGGTAACGAAAAATAAAAAAATAAACATGATTTTTTTGACTTAATTTTTTTTTTTCGTTTCCCCCCTATTATTATTAAAATTTTTTATACACATCAGGACCAATTCTGTAGTGGGATAATTTTTATTTTGGCCAAGTACATTTGATTTCAGATTTCATTGAAAACCCATTGGAGCGTCGCTCCTCTCCCCTTTGGGCCCAAAAAATGGCGCCTCTTTAAATTACCAAATCAAAAGAGCGCGCTCAGAATTTCTTTTTCCCCCCAGAACTCAAAGAGAAAAAAAGCTCGCGCTCTGATTGGCTTTAAGGGTGGGCGACCCCCCCCGGGTTTAACCAATTTACTCGTTTTTGATTTTTTACTGTATTTTGAACTGTCCCCCCCTTGAAAAGATTTTGGGCAATTTTTCTCCATAGGATATAATGGGACTTTTTGCTTCTATTTTTGATTGGTCAAATTTTTTCCATAGGTTTTTAAAGGGGGCATTGTCGTCCTATTCGATTGGCTGGGGTTTTTGCCGACCCCAAAGAGAATAGCTTTTAAAAAATTTTTAATTACGTATTTCCCGGCAATTCCTCTATTGCAATTCCTATGTAGCCGGTCTCGGCACAAAAGGGGGGTTCGGGTTTTTAATGCTTTATTGAAAGAAGGGTTGGGCTCTTTTTCTGATAATGTTTTTAAAACTTAATAGAAATTATTTTTTTTTTTCAAACTTTTTTTTTCCCCAAAGGCGCTTTACCCGGAAATTTAGACGCCCCATCTCTCCCTAGAAATAATGGGTTAAAATAGCTCGCGTCTGATTGGTTGGGATTCCAAGGGCCCCCGGCCCGCCAAACCAATCAGCCTTTTCCCGTCTTTTTATGTATTTTGAACCTGTCCCCTTTTGATTTTTTAAATTTGGGCCAAAATTCCCATAGGTTTAAATGGGCTTTGTCGCTCTTATTTGATTGGTTTTAATTTTTTCCTTCAAAAGGTTAGAATGGGCCCTGGCGCTCCTAAAAGATTGGTCCCAAAATTCTCCATGGTTAAAATGGGGCTTTGTTTTGCTCCTAAATTTTGAAAATTTGGGTGGCTTCTGGCCCGACCAAAGAGAATAGCTTTAAAAATTTGAATTACTGTATTTTCCCCGGGAATTCTCTCTATTGCTATTCCCAAAGTAGCGGGCCCGGTTTTTGGCGAAAACGCGTTGTTTTGGGGTTTTTTAATGCTTTAAATTTTTAAAAAAAGGGTTCGGCCTTTTTGATAAAAGTTTTAAAACTTAATAAAAATTTTTTTTTTTATTAATACTTTATGCCGCACGGGCTGAAGAGGGCCCAGATTGCTTTTCGCCCCTCTCTCCATAGCTATAATAGGGGGAAATAGCTCGCGGGTCTATTGGGTTTGGGTAGCCAAGCCCCCAAAAAGCTCAACCAATCCGCCCCTTTTTGCTTTTTTCGTATTTTGAATTATCCGCGTGGATTTTTGATTGGTCCCAAACCCTTTTCCATAGGCTAGAATGGGGGCTAGTCGTTCCCATTCTGATTTTTCGAGCTAGCCAAATTCCCCCCTAAACTTAAAACCCAAACACTCTTTCCGCATTTTTTTCTGGTAATTTTGAACTATCCCGCCGTTGGGTTTTGTTGGTCTAAACTTTTCCCCCCAAAAATTTTTAATTTTGGTTCATGTTTCCCCCCTTTTTCTGGGTTGGCCGGTTTTTTTGCCGACCAATCAGAATAGCTTTCTTTAAATTTTTAAAAAAATTTAATTTTTCCCGGGAAATTTTCCCAAAATCCCAATTCTTGAAAATTTGGGTATTTGGAAAGTTTATTTTGTTTTTTGTATTTTTTATTTTTTAGGTTTTTAGCTCTTTTCCAGAAAATTTGAAAAAGCCTTTATAAAAGGCCCTTTTTTTTTATTCATACTCCGCACCCACATCTTGGGAAAGAATTTTCGCTGTTCCAGCCTGTCTTGCATTAACGGGTTTTTCCCGGGCGTCCCCCATGGCGCCCAAGTCCCCCTCTGCGCCCGGTCCCCGCACTGCGCCCCCAAAACACTGGCCAGGCGCGGGGACTTTTCTCCGCCAAAGTATGACCCCACCTTTTCCCCCGGCGCCAATCCTTGGCCCCCAGCCCCGCAAATGTGCCTCAGTCCTGGGAATGCGCCTAAAAACAGGCACCGGCGGACTTTACCTGCTTTGTAGAGCGCGCCCCGGCCCGACATAAGTCAAGGGCGCAGATTCCGCCGGAAAAAATGGCGGAAAGGGGCGCCCCGACCCCGGGGGGATTCATACATTTGGGCCCCATAGTCCATAAAAGGGAAATGGAGTAATATCTCAAAACAGGGGCTTTTAAAGGGTATATCTGTACAGGGGTGGGGTAATAACCGGGAAAACCCGGGACTGTATGATTCTTTGTACAAGGGGTAGTAAAGTCTCAATTTGGGGGTGAGGGAATGTCTCTAGGGGGCTGGGGAAAAATCTCTATATTTGGGGTGGGGTTAAAATTTTTCACACAGGGAAAGAAAAAAAATTTCCCATACAGGGGCTGAGTTATATCCCCTAAAGGGATGGTTTAAAATCTCAAAACAGGGACTGAGTAAAACTATACCGGAATGAATAAATTCTTACCCAAGGGCCCCGGAAAACCATACCCCCCATTTTTCTTTTAATACGGTTTCCCCCCGTGGTCAAAACCCTAGACCCAAAGCCCCAACTGCCCCCTACCCAGTTTGATAATGGGGACATTTTATGTTTAAATCCCTTTCAGTTTTTTCCCCATTGACAATGATGCCTTGGGGAGGGAAACTGAGGGGCCTTAAGTATAAGAAAGGATTAGAGTAATCTGACTCTTTTAGTCCTCATGTTCTGGATGGGAGGGAAAAATTTATTAAATGCCCCATGGGGAAGACTAAGGTTTTATGTTTCAATTTTGTAATTTAGAAGAAATAATTGTAACTTTCTGGGGCAATGATATGAGTAAATTTTCAAATCCCAAAACAAAGATAAAAATTCCCCACAACCCATTTTAGGAGTCACCCCTTTTTTAAAAACCCCGGTGCACCATGGGCCGGGTGCAAATCCTTGTGGGTTTGGGAAATTTCTTCTGCTTTTTTAATGAACCTTATGTTTTTTTCTGTTTAGTATAAACCCCCGGACACCTGCGGCAAGGGTCTGATTTACTTTCCCGGGGTCAGTGCCAGAGAGGATGGGAAAGTAACCTTTCCCAAGATCTTTCCATCATAAAAATGTTGGGTTTCCAAACTCGGTCAAATTTTTGGGAAAATTTTTCTTTGTATATTGTAAAATCTGATTTTTGGTTGAGACCATGCTGTCCCCAAATCTCAAACTCTTTAAGCTTCAGTGCCATTCCATCAGAGCATGGTTGAGGGGGATATTCAGGTGCAGATGACAAGATCAATGATATCACTGTTGTTGGCCTTTTGCACAATGTGTGTGCAGGGATCTGGGTACATTGACGACATCCCATATTCTTCTATCTTCTCTACCCATACCTTATCACTAGGCTTGTATACCAGACAGGCTATAATAAATGCCAATGTGGTAAGGTCCATGACTGATGATGATCCATAGTCTGATACCTTCTCAGAACCTCATTTAGTCTGGTGTCCATCTTATCTTCATTTGTCAACTAGACATGTAGAGTTTCTTACTCCCAATTCCATATCCTCATCTACTGAACCCCCTTTACATCTATGGTCTAGGCAAAGGGTCTCCAACCTCTAAAGAGTGGTTTCCAAATCTTTTACAATGCTACAAAGTCCAGTCTCACCTCATCTTTTTGACTATGAATATGACACTCAAACTACCATGTGTATCTCCTCATCCACTCAACTCCACTAACATCTATGGTCTAGGTGACGGGTCTCCAACTTCTACTACAGAACTACAAATTCCAGGATGCTCTGACCTCCTGTAGAATATCACAGTTTGGAGACCCCTGGTCTAGGCCAATCTACTGTATGTATGTGTTTTAGTATTTAGACACTCAAATCTCTCCTATACATATATCATACATTGGCTGAATACTGCAGTAAGTGTTATTACCACACTTGTCAACCCACAACCAATAAAGTTATAATTTCCCATTTTCATGAGACCAGAAGATCATTGAACGCAGCTTCTTGTTGGTTTATGAATATTATAGCATAATATGGTTTAGAGTTGGTTCATGTTGGACACCTTCTAGGGGTCGTGGGTAACTACATTTGATTTCCTTGAATTTTAATGTATTAATACTCTTCTATCTGTTCCTGAATGAACCCATAAACTGTATGAAACCCAAATACCCTCCTCCTCCATGTGTGTCAATACATGACTGGGCCATGTTTCTTTCTACTTTGGAGCCCTTACACTCACTTGCCAATTTTACCCTATTTTTTTGCCACAGGGTTTAGATGTGTCGTTGCCCTAAAATGGTAAACCCTGGCATTGAGTAGATAGCCAAGCTTGGTTCTACAAGGGAATTCCCATGCTAGTTGCCAGAAAAAGTAGAATTTTAGCGTGGGGTTAGGGTTACTTCCAGTTTAACAACCTAACCCCCCACCATCACGTCTACCCCATCTAATTTTCCATAATTTTAAAAACCCTAGTCGCTAACCTATGTCTAATAAGTGAAGAAACTCTGTCTGCCATGGAGGGAATACAAATTACTTGCTCAATGGTCCTTTTGATGTCTTGGTTCCTCAGGGTATATACAAGTGGATTTAGCATTGGGGTCACCACTGCATAGAAGACTGAAGACACTTTGTCCCGATTATTAAAGACATTCGAAGGAGGGGGTAAGGAGTTGATGAAACTTGTCATGTAAAAGACTGAGGCACACACGTAAGGTGTGAGGGGGCACGTGCTGAAGGCTTCTTTTCCTGCCCTCGGTAAAATTTAAAAATTTGTAAAATTGAAGAAAGTATAGGACATATGAAAATATGAGGCCAGGAATGGATTATCATACCTACACCCCCAATATAACTGTGACCATATTACAATAGAGGTGTCAGAGCAGGACAGTTTTAAGCACTGGGAGGACATCACAGTAGAAGTGGTCTATGAGGTTGGATCCACAGAACTGGAGGCTAAACGTACAGCTGGGTTTTTACTGATGACGTAAGAAGCCAATGGGGAAGGCAACAACCAAACATAGGCATTTCTTCCTGGTCATTATGGACATATAATGGAGCGGGTGGCAGATGGCAACATAGCGGTCATTTGACATGGTGAGAGAAGGAAATTTTCGCAACCACCCAAAGCATCATAGAAGAAGAACTGGAGGGCACAAGCATTAAATGAGATGACCTTCTTCACCAAGGTCAGGTCATAAATCATTTTTGGTGTAATGACAGAGGAGTAAAAGATGTCTATTAGAGAGAGGAAACTCAAGAAATAATACATAGGAGAATGGAGTCTGGGGGTGTTATAGATGAGAGCTATTATGCCAATGTTACCTACTAGAGCCATGCCGTAAAGAAGTGAGAAGAAAATGGAGAGAAATGGGATGAGCTTCTCATTATCAGTCATCCCGGAGAACACAAACATGGTCACTTGTGTCCTGTTCATGAGGTTCATGGTCCTGGTCTCTGTAGTGAAGGATAAGAACCAGTATTAACAAGTCACAGGTAATATACAGGCAAGCTAGATGGATTTTCCAGCACCACTCGATGAAATATGATATACAATCAAAAAACCCTTTATTAGCAGAAAAATTAAATAAAATGCAAAGCAGCACGCATAGAATCAGCAATGGCAGCAAGTATAAGCCAAAAGACAAACGTGAGAAAAAGTTACGTTAACGCGTTTCAGGCATAAAAGACGGTGCCCTTACTCATAGCAGTAACGGAAGAACATAAGTGTCATGTTTATATACCACATTATTATAGATAATTATCCAATCAGGTGGATAGAGACACACTTACCTATTGCGCAGCACCTCTAATGCCAGCCACACGAGTAGCGTTCCAGAAACGGAAATGACACGCTACAGACATGCGCACTGCAGAAGACATTGCACAGTGTGGGCAAGGGAAATGTTGCGCAATCGCACCCAGAAGAACCGGATCGCAGGTACAAGCCTGCGAATGAAGATGGTAACTATTTGTATGCCGCTTGTAAATAGGTTGGATGTTCCTCATTAAAAAAACAATAAAAACAAAATAATGCATTATCAACAATAAGAGAAAAGTAATATGAGCATAAGAAAAAAGATTAAAGAAGATGATAGGTAAAAGCACGAATGACATATACCGGGCAAACATTGGTGGGTCTTAATAATGACATAATGATTCACGTTTGATATTCATGCCCGTAGTGACAACGGTATTAATGGTGGTGATCCAGAACGCCTCACGGTCCCTTAGGAGCCGCTCTGTGTCACCACCCTAATGGGATTTACAATCTTTTCAATAGCTTTTATTTTTAAGGAGGAAAAATCACAGTTATAGCTAGCTATGAAATGTTTAGTTAGACCCGATTTATTTCTGTTAGAGGTAGATGTAATGTCCTTTAAATGCTCCAGGAACCTGGTTTTAAGTTTTCTGATAGTGCTTCCAATATAATGTATATTGCATTCTGTACAGGCAGCCATATAAATAACATAGTTGGAATTACAATTTAAGAATTGTTTTATATGAAATATTTTAGTACCTGCTGTATCAGTAAATTCTTTGCTTGGAATAGCTTAGCTACATGTAAGACAAGAACGCAGTCCACATTTAAAGAAACCTTGAAATTGTAACCAATTGTAACAACTTGTTTTTGCTTTGAAGCTATTTGTGGTTAAAGTAATATACAGGCAAGGAATGGCTCAGAAGATAGTATGACCACATGAATATATGAGCTTTATCAAAATGTGGGATATGACACTTCTACAGTTCTATTATGTTCTAGTGACTACATCTTACCATTAGCCATCTTCCTATTCCTCAACTCCTTAGACCCCTGTGAGACAAGATTAAATCAGGACCTTACATTTAACTACATTTCCATAAGGGTCTGGTGACCACTTCTGCCCATTAACCATCTCCAACCTCCATTACCACTTATGTATGATGATATTGGTTGGTGTCCACAGGTTCCTTGACATTAAGCATCCATATTCAAGCCCTTTCATTCTCACATCAATAAGTTTAGTTGCTTAGTTTTTTTTTCCTCATGAAAACTTCATTTGATGCTGGAAACCTTCATCAGAACTTTATCAGTTTCTACAACATGGCGGACAAGCTAAATTATTTATCTTCCTTGTAAATGGGCCTTTTAGCTTTATGAACAAATAATAAACCTGAAAAGTACCCATATGTGTGTGAATGCCGACCAGATGATATCACCATAGCTTGCATGAAAATAATTTTGTTTGATTGCAGTATCTTGTAACACTGTGCAGCACAGTGGTTTTCATGCTGTCAGGGTTTTCTAGGAGTAATATTACCAATTTTACGGTTCCTATGATTCCTTGTACAGTCATTGATTCTGTGTACTCCTGCCTCCAAGGTTAGGGTAGTATCATAAAACATTCGACTCTACAGTCAAGAAGAGATGGGGAAGAGGGTCGAGAGCTGCAGTATTTGGGAGAGGCATTTGAAGACCTCTTCAGGGAGGTGCTTGGCATAGGGACACCAGGAGCACGGTCATGAGATGTGAGACTAGCTTACAGAGGAAAGCCAGCTGCAATGCATTGTAAGTGAAATATGCTTTCAAAACTTCATAAGCAGCGCCCATCAACAACAGCGGTGATAAATCTCCTATATGGTCAATGTAGTCCTATGGCCTAGAGGAAGCCATGAGAATAATTTATGCCTCCGGTTAGGTTTAGGTGCGCTGTACGGGATACTCCATAGAACTGGATACAGTAAAAGAAAAAAAATCATGAAATACATAAGATAAATACATAATTAAATTTGGGGTTGAGGGTAGCATGACCAGTAGTAATACTGAAAGGTCCCAGCACATTAGGGATCCAATGCGACCATCACATTAGAGTGAGACCATAGACCAGGGGGCATTATGGTTTCCCTTAAGGGGGCACTGGAGGTCTTTGGAAGGTCAGTAGGGGTCCGTGGTAGGACTACAAGAACCGTGCCAATGCCTGTGAGTTGCTGTAAAGAGCGATGTGCAGGTATATGCCGGAGCTCTAAGATGGCGCCCTAAGATGGTGCCCTCTCCCTCTGCTGGTGCCATCACCTCTGCTGAGCACTGGTTGTGTCCTCCTTGTAAAGTATAGAGCTGGCCTTCTGCCTCCAGACCTTTTCCATCCCTGCTTTCTGAGTCTAAGCTCTTCAGGGCTACACAGAATGATGTGGCCGGCCAGATTCGGCCTGTGGTCCTTGAGGTTGACATTTGTGCCATAGACAAAACAACCACCGGGTACTGTTTCAAACAGTCCATATCTGACACTACATGGCCATCTTTGGCTGGTTTCCCTGCCTCTGTAGGTTGAGGAGCCCTGCTTCATGGCTGACACTCAGCAAACTATAGCAGCTCTTTCTAAGCATCCAGAAGCCTCATCCATTTGGGCCTTTTTGGAACACTTTAATTATATCAGGAAAATGGAGAGGAACAAAGAAATGTCTTTTGCTTTCAGTGCTCATCCACCCGGGTTACTTTTTTAAAAACTCGGATGAGTTAAGGAGATGGATGGCCTCATACACATCGTACGGTGGATGACCTCATGCAGTAGGGACTGGAGGACGAAGGCCCACCATGCCAGGGTTTGCTCCAAGTGGGGACATAGTAGGGTATTATAGGGTCAATTTGTGGTGAAGCTAGATCAGGGCAAGGGGCGGAAATATTTGGGTTTTGATTTTGTAAGTCAATGATTGGCCAGGATAGGCTTAGGGATGGGGATAGAGACATGGGTTTTTAGTGGACTAGACTGGCTAGCCTTTATCCTCCCCCCACCCCCATACACACACAGATCAATGAGTCTTGGAACCCCATGATCCTGTCACTGGTCATCAGTCCTCCTTCTTTAGACACTGTTGGTATGTACTTATCACCACACACCAGGAACACCCCACTTGCCCTTTCCCACTTTCATAGCTGCAGTGTCAGGAGCAGAAGCACACCACCCGTCCACTCACCCTTGTTTTGCACTTCCTATCTGGTAGGTGTGGAGAGGGTTTATAGGACTGGTGGCACTGATTGAAGTAATTCATGGATGGCATATAGAGGGTATAGTGACCCACCTTGGCCTAAACAGATGGATAGTTCCCGCTTTGGTGGTGGCAGCAGCAGATTCTAAAGAAACCCGAAGCCAGCCCGGTGTGACTGGAACATCCCTTCCTTTTTCGGTTACAGCAGCATGGGGCATCCAGGATTTCCTCTCGACGGTCCTTTACGTTGGGAAGTTTTCATGTTGGTAACGTTTACAATGTTCTTATTTGTATCCTGTGTTGTGTAATAAGGCGAGACCATTATTTTTCCACTGTCGCTCATTGTCCAGATTATTTATTTGTGGAAAAAATGGAAGGTGGAACATATTACCTGCACCCCTCCCTCCAAAGATCTATGATACCCTGGTCACTTACCTTCCTTCACCCCCACCAACCACTCTTTATCTTCTCCTTTCATTCTTCCTTTGTTTTTTATGTGTGTTTCTTTAGGCATTATACCTTTATGTCCTATAATATACCTACAGTTGTTCTTCTTTCCTTCAGTTTCTTTTACTGCAGGAAGTTAGCGTTAACGGGATTCTGTTAAATATTCAGACCTAACGCCTTCCATCGGTCTTGGTCCATTGGCCATATTCTTGTAGCCCATTCCTTTACTAGTTTTGGTCAATTTAAAGCAATTGTCGCATCTCCCCAGTTTTCCTGCCCATACTCTTCTTATTGAAAAAGGGGACATGTCCCTTCTTGCATTTCTAGTGATCGGCGTTGCAATGATATCATCAGCCAGCTAGTTTGAATGTGCACGTTCCCGTTGCTGCTATAGCAACACTTGCAGCATCATAAGCGGTAGCAGAGTATCATTGTGATATATTTCACTTATATGTGCTCCAGGGCTTCTGCGCATGAGCGCACTCACAATCCTATCCATGGCCAACGTCATAGTGATGCCCTAGTCCCTGTCCCCGCCGATTGCACACATTGGTGGTCGTATCCTAGGCAGACAGCGGTACACAAGCATGGTAAGACCTCAGCAATAACAGGGGACAGAACTATTTTTGGTAATGCAATGTATTTAGGTTTATTTCACCCCTAAGGCCATTTAATAAAAGCTGTTCTATTTATCGTATTTTGCCTTATATTGTGAGACATAAATAAAAATAATCCTTCAAGATGCGTCCCATGACATTGGACAGCCTCCTCTTCCTCTCACAAACCTTAGATCAGTCCGGGCTCTGGCTGTGAGGCAACCCGGCTGCAGCAGGAGCCTCCCCCTCTTTTATATCTGCAGGGAATTAACCCCTGGTTTCTACCAAATTTATACAAGGAGCTTCAAAAATTCCTTTAGACAGACAATAAGTTTTGTTGGCATGAAATTGGGGCTAAAACTCCCCAGAATTACCCCCACAGTGCCCAGGAACATCCTTGACCACCCCAAAACCAGCCTTTGTAGGCTGTTTGCCAGAAACCGGAAATTGTTTGGAGGGACACAAGGGACCTGCAGACAGTATGATGTGCAGACCTGGTTTAAAGCAACCTCAGGGATGTGTGACCTGTGCAATCACACATAGTGTACAATGTGTCATCATTGAAGGGGACATCACCAGCCTCAATGGCCTTGGTGCCAGGATCCTGTACAAACCCACCTTTTTTTTCAAAACCTACAAGAGGTGGCTTCATTCCCAGTTTGGGGCAGTGTTATGGGGGTGTTGTGTGATGGTATTATAATAGTACTGTGGGTGGGATCACTATTAGAGATGGGCAAATTTCCCGAAATTCGGTTCGTTCACTTTGCCAAATTTCTCGGCAAAAAATAACTTCGTTCCGAATTACTTCGGGACGAATCATGTTAAAAAGCAGCTATTTCCAGGCTGCACAGAGCCTGCAGGGTGCTGTAGAACGTTGTGCCATGCTTAAATATGCAGAGGGAGCTTGGTTTGGTCTTCATACAATGTTGTTTTTTTTAGTATGACACGCAATGACTGCCCCGCTTTAGAATGCTTCACTTAAATTCCGGGCACTTAAGAGGGCAAAACGACCAAAAAACGAAGCGGGAATGTTGCCTGAAAGTCATTGCGAGCACAGCTGGAAAAAACAGCTGAGGCTCAGTGGCAAAATTAGTGACGATTTGGAGGTGACGGGGCAGCCAAGTGAAGCATGAGGTAAGACATGGCACAATGACATTCTGGAGTGGCAAAAACAGAGTGGGGCACGAGTGGCACATGACACAGTGTATGTTACGGCAGCAGCCACAGAAAGCTGGGGTCAGGACAATGGCCACAATGACACTGTTTGGAGGTCACGGAGCAGCCACAGCAGCAGCATGAGGTCAGGCAGTGGCACAATGACATTCTGGAGGTGGCAAAAACATGGAGTAGGGCCACAGAGTGGCACAATGACACAGTTTGTGGGTTTCGGAGCAGCCACAGCAGCACATGGGGTTTCAGACAGTGGCACAATGACCCGAGTGTGTAGGTCACGGCATCAGCAGCAGCATGAGGTCAACATGGCACAATGACACAGTGTGTAGGTACGGCAGCAGCCAGCAGCAGCTAGGTCGGACAGTGGCCAAATGACACAGTGTGGAGGACATGGCAGCAGCACAGCACCCAGCATGAGGTCAGACAGTGGCACAATGACACAGTGTGTAGGTCACGGCAGCCCCACAGCAGCAGCATGAGGTCGGACAGTGGCACAATGACACAGTGTGTGGGGTCACGGCAGCAGCCACAGCACAGCATGAGGTCAGACATGGCACAATACCGAGTGTGAGGTCACGGCATCAGCAGAAAGCATGAGTGTCAGACAGGGGCACAATGACACAGGTGTAGGTCACGGCAGCAGCCACAGCAGCAGCATGAGGTCGGACAGTGGCACAATGACACAGTGTGGAGGTCACGGCAGCAGCCACAGCACAGCATGAGGTCAGACAGTGGAAATGACAGTGTGTAGGTCACGGCAGCAGCAGCATGAGGTCAGACAGTGGCACAATGAAAATTCGGAGGTGGCAAAAACAGGAGTAGGCCCAGAGTGGGAAAATGACACAGTGTGGAGGTCACGGCAGCACCCATAGCGCAGCATGAGGTCAGAAAGTGGACAATACATTCGGAGTGGCAAAAAAATGGAGTAGGCCACAGAGTGGCACAATGACAAGACGGAGGTGACGCGGCAGGAGCAACAGCATAGGTCAGAGAGGGGGCACAATGACACAGTTGGGGGGTCACGGCAGCAGCCACAGCAGCAGCATGAGGTAAAGACAGTGGCACAATGACACATTTGCAGGTCACGGCAGCAACCACAGCAGCAGCATGAGGTCGGGACAGTGGCACAAGACATTCTAGAGGGGGCAAAAACAGGATAGGCCACAGAAGAGGGGCACGAAATGACAAAAGGGATGGAGGTGACCGGGCAACCCAAGCAGGATTGGTCAGACAGTGGCACAATGACACTAGTGTGAAAAAGGGTCCCACGGGGGCAGCAGCCACAGCAGCAGCATGAGGTCAGACAGTGGCACAATGACACAGTGTGGAGTTCACGGCCCCAAGCAGCCAAAAACGGGGCCAGAAAAGGGGAGGTAAAGACGGGGTGGCGGGCCAATGACATTCTGGAGGTGGCAAAAACATGGAGTAGGCCACAGAGTGGGCCAATGAACAGTTTGTAGTCACGGCAGCAGCACAAAAGGCCGGGGCATGAGGTCAGACGTGGCCCACAAGGGACAGAGTGTGTAGGTCACGGAAATCAGCAGCAGCATGGGGTCAGGACAGTGGCACAATGACACAGTGTGTAGGTCACGGCGCAGCCACAGCAACAGCATGAGGTCGGACAGTGGCACAATGACATTCTGGAGGTGGCAAAAACGGGAGTAGCCACAGAGTGGGAAAATGACACAGTGTGGAGGTCACGGCAGCAAGCCACAGCGCAGCATGAGGTCAGACAGTGGCACAATGAATTCTGGAGGTGGCAAAAACAGGAGTAGGCCACAGAGTGGGGAAAATGACACAGTGTGGAGGTCACGGCAGCAGCCATAGCAGCAGCATGAGGTCAGAAAGTGGCACAATCACAATCTGGAGGTGGCAAAAACTGGAGTAGGCCAAAAGAGTGGCACAATGACAGAGACGGGAAAGGTGCGGCGGCAGGAGCAACAGCATGAGGTCAGAGAGTGGCACAATGACACAGTGTGGAGGTCACGGCAGCAGCCACAGCAACAGCATGAGGTCAGACAGTGGCACAATGACAGAGTGTGGAGGTGGGTGGCAATACCAGTCCCTGGTAAAGATGGTTGGTGGCAGAGGGAGAGACTGGAAGCAGATGTGTGGCCTGCGACGGGTGGCGGCATCGGAATAGTGGCTGAGGCGGGTTTAGTTTGAACCCAGACTCATTTCTCACGTTTGGGTTGAGGCAACATGGCTGATGTAGTCTGCGCCAAAGGCATTGGTGTGTGGAAATCCTGGCCGATCCACGCCTGATTCCCTTGACAAAGGTCAGTCGGTCCACAGTTCCCGGGGACAAGCAGGTTCTCCTTGGGGTAAACGAATGGCCCCCGTACACTGAAAAACCCGCTCTGATGCACACTACGGGCCCGGCAGGACAGCTTCTCCACTGCAAACTCGTCAAGTTGCGGCCACACATCCAGTTTGGCTGCCCAGTAGTCCAGCGGATTTTCTAACTGGGGTGGAAGAGTTCTTTCCAGGTAGGCCACCCTGTTGGTTCAGGGTCTGCTCCAGGTCCTGATGCTGCTACTGGCGAGTGCCCTCCTCACTAGGCAGGTGAAGGAAGCTGCTCATCAGTGACTCCAGACTTAGGTTGCTGCTGATGGAGCTGGTACTGCTCCTACCCCCCCCCCCACCTTCCCCCAGCAGCCGCGGCATAGTACATGAGCGCTGAATAACCCCCGGTTAGACCTGTCAGAGGAGGGACGATGCCGCACATAGGCAGAGGCCAACTGACTACGGAGGACTTCCCTATAGTATTTGAGTTTGTCCTACCTCTCAATAGCGGGGAAAAAAAGGCTCCATTTTGGACCGGTAGCGAGGGTCCAATAGGGTGGAGACCCCGAATCATCCCTCTGCCGGATGCTGACAAATTCGGCTGTCACTAGCCAGACAAATCAGCATGCTGCGTGCCATCTGCACAAGTGACTCCGAGGGGCTCCCTGCCTCCATCTCCACTGTTTACTGCCACGGTGCTTTCGGGTCATCTGCCTCGTCTTCCTCATCTCCATCTTCGTCCTCCCGCTGCTCCTGCTCCTCCTCTCTTGTCACCTGGGTAGAAAATCCACTCATTTCACCAGACAATGCTTCTGCTCCAATGTCCTCCTCCTCCTCCTCCATTTCAGTCCCCACCGGACTCACGTGGCCAGCGAGATTTAGTCGCCACGTCTCCATCCCCTGCCCAGACAGATTTTTCAGCATCTGTTCCAGGACATGAAGCAGTGGAATGACGTTATTTATCCCGTAGTCCTGGCGACTGACAAATAACGTGGCCTCCTCGAATAGCCTCAACACACTGCAGGTGTCACGCATGAGCTGCCACTGGCTGACATCAAAGTTACACAGGGGAGTACTCCTGTCCGCCTGGATCATCAAAAAATCGTTAATGGCCTTTCTCTGTTCATACAGCCTGTCCAGCATGTGCAGCCTGGAATTCCAACGGGTGGAAACATCGCATATCAGAGTGTGTTGGTGAGGCCGTTCTGCCGCTGCAACTCGAGGAGGGTGTTCCTGGCTTTGTAGGAATGGATTAAGTGCATGCACAGTTTCCTGGCCATTTTCAGAATCTTCTGAAGATTGGTGGAAGACTTCAGGAACTTTTTCACAACCAGATTTAACACGTGCACCATGCAGGGCGCATGGACCATCCCTCCTCGGTGCAGTGCGGGAACCCCCATGTTCCTCCCATTGTCCATCACCATGGTTCCAATTTGCAGTTGGCGCGGAGAAAGCCACACATCGATTTCTTGCTGCATGACGCGGAGCAGTTCCTCCCCTGTGTGACTTCGTTCGCCGAGGCAAGCCAGGTGTAGACTGCGTGTGACACCGCTGTGCCCTACACATGTGGTTTGATGGAGCAGTACTTGTGGAGGCTTAGATGGTGTTTGAGGGGTGCAGGAGGAGGAGGGGGACATTGGGGGGCAGGAGCCGCATTTGACAAGTTTTTTGGTGTGCCTGGGCCGGAAGCACATTCACCCAGTGGGCCATTAAAGGACATGTACTGGCCCTGACCGTAGTTACAGCTCCAGACGTCCGCGCTGCCGTGCACCTTGGAACAAACCGATAAGCCAAGGACTGGCCCACCTTCTGTTCTACATATTTATGAAGTGCTGGTACTGCCTTTTTGAAAAGAAATTACGGCTTGGAACTCTCCATCTCGGCTCGACACAAGCCATTAGTTCTCTGAACGATGCAGAGTCCACCATTTTGAAAGGGAGGGACTGCAGCACCAACAACTTGGACAGGAGTACGGTCAGCTTCTGCACCTTAGGATGGTTGGACGCATACTGTTGTCTCTTTGCAAACGCCCGCTGAACGACTGCTGGCGCCATGATAGCGAGGAGCAGGAGCATCTGGACCGGGAAGATGAAGTCAAAGAAAACAGCTCCCTTCTGCAGAGGTGGTGGAGCCTTGACTGGCTGCAATAGCATGCATGCCACTGGGCGCTGCTGCTGCTGCTGTTGCTTCGGCGGCAGGATGGACCAGCACATCTGAGCCACGTTTTTCTCCCAGGCCACCGGATGGTGACGCTGCATGTGTTGACGCAGGGCCGTTGTGCCAACGTGTAGCTCCTTTGGCCCCGCTTCACTTCTGCCCACAGATTCTACATATACCCATATTCGGCTCCTCCGGTGTCTTAGCAAAGAAACTGCCACACTGCCGAGTATCGGATTTTACCCCCAACGCTCCGCATGAGTGACTACTGCCCGCCGCTGCCTCGCTGACCCCTGTGCCGCTACTTTCTTGGACCTGCAAAGCGGGTTTTTTTTCCCCATGGCCGCTTGGCTTCCCCACCTCACACTGCTGCTATCCTGCTGACCCCACGGCCCCCACGACCCACTTGCTGGCTGACGCGCAAGCTGACGCCCTTTCTCCTGACGATGGATGAAACCTTTGCCTCACCCGGCTCCCAAATGCGGGTCGGCTACATCATCATCTATTTTTGTTTCATCGTCACTGCTGTCCTCATCACCGGTCCCTTTGGGATGCAGAGGCTGACCCCTCACAACATGACCTCCCCTGCCACTCTCCACATCTATACTTTGCCGCCTACTGCAAGAAGCAGGGGGTATTGGCCCCATTTCTTCGCTGCCAAGTAGTTGCTGACTGCCCTCCTCAAATTGTTTATCCTCGCTAAAGTGTGGCGCTGAGCCCAGACCACATAGTAATCTCTGGCTGAGGGAACCGGATTGGGACAGAGGCGGGTTGAGGACAGGTGAGGGTCGCTGACCCGCTCCGGGCCATGCCAAGTAAGGGTTGTGTCTGACGTTCCCACCGACTCTTGACTGGGGTTTTTCAGATGTCATCTGGGAGGAAGTGGATGGACCTAGTCAACCAATCAAGAACCAATTGGGTTGCTGAACAAACACACGGCCGCTAGATGACAGCGGCAGTTGTGGCCTCACCGAGTGACCCCTGCTGCGACGTCCCCTTCTGTGCTGCGACCTGGTCCTGCTCCAGGGAAAGTTTGTGCCTCTGCCCTCGCAGGTGAAGAGTCTGCCACCTCTCTGTCTTTACATTACTGTTTGTTCTAAAATGTACAGACACTGTTTGATGAAGATATCTGTATATGATAAATACACACCCTGTATTTGACTCCAAATGAACCCAGTTAACAAGCTTGGTAACCCTTGGATATAAATTGCGCTCCCAAAAGGGCAGGAAAAATTGATTTGTTTTGTGCCGTTTTAAAAACACTGTGTATTTTACTGAATATAAAAACACAAACAGGCTTAATTAACCTTCGGATATGAATTATGCTACAGAATTTCTTCTGTGGCGGTGAAAACAAAGTTTCTTTTACTGAGTACAACTGCAGAACAACGCTTAATTAACCCCTGGTTGTAAATTGCGCAAAAGAATTGAGCAACCACAAACTACCAGCTTTGTAGCGTTTCAATTACGTGTTTTCTTCGCTACACAACAAGAGAAAAAATTGTAATTAACCTTCGCTTGTAAATTATGTACAGGAAAAATTGTAATTTTGGCGGTGAAAAAAGAGGTTTTTTTGAGTCACAACAGCAGTAGAAAAAACGCTTAATTAACCCTGGATGTAAATTGCCAAAAGAATTGAGCAGGGCCACAAACTACTAGCTTTGTTTTAAAAAAACAATTTTGTTTTTTTACAATTGTGTGTTTTTACGCTACACAACAAGAAAAAAAAATTTAATTAACCCTTTGCTTGTAAATTATTCTACACGAAATTTGTAAATTTTGGTGGTGAAAAAGACGGTTTTTTTTTTTGTCACCACAACAGAAAAACAACGCTTAATTAACCCCTGGAAAGTAAATTGCGCAAAAGAAAATTTAGCAGCCACAAACTATAGCTTTGTAAACGTGTTACAATTGCGTGTTTTCTACGCTACACCAGAGGAAAAAAAAGGGAATTAACCTTCGCTTGTGAATTATGGTAAAAGGGAAAAATTTTAATTTTTGGCGGTGAAAAAGAACGGTTTTTTTGGAGTCACCCCAGCAGCAGAACAACGCTTAATTTAACCCTGGATGTAAAAATTTCGCAAAAGAATTGAGCAGCCACAAACTACTAGCTTTTTAGCGTTACAATGGCGTGTTTTCTACACTGCACAACAAGAGAAAAAATTGTAATTAACCTTCGCTTGTGAATTAGGCCACAGGAAAATTGTATTTTTGGGCGGTGAAAAATAAGGTTTCTTGGAGTCATCACAGCAGAAAAACAACGATTAATTAACCCCTGGATGTAAATTGCGCAAAAGAATTGAGCAGACAAAAATGAAGTGGTATTTGTATTGTAAAAAAAGCTGTTTCTTTAAATGAATACACAGGAAAATGCTTAGATCCCCCTTGGATATTGAATGTATATGCAGCTGCAGTGGACGCACACTGGATTTCAGATCCAAACCCAAAAAATCAGAAATAGAACATTAAGAGAAGCAGTCTCTGAGACAAGCTGAGACACCCCACAGAAATCGCTGTATAAAAATCAGTTCCAGTAAGAGCTATCACACAATCAGCCGCGGCAACACCTTCCCTGATGAGCACAGTGAGAGGAGTGTGAGCTCCCGGCGTCGCGCCCGGACTTATATAGTGCGGTGACGTCACAGAATCCCGCCGGTCTCTGATTGGCTTCACCTCTGCACATGTCATGCAGGCTATGCCCTTCTTCCTCCAAGAGTGCTTTGCCCCATGTGGCGCCATGTGCTCGCAGCCATTTTATCAATCAAAAGCACACTTTGTTCACCCGAAGTACCCCAAAGTTCGACTTCGTTCCGAACCGAAGTTTTCCTGAAATTCTAAACAAATTCCACTTCGTTAGAATCAATTCGCCCCTCTCTAATCACTATATATTACAACACAAGTCACCAACCAACCTAGTGGTGGCCCTGAGTGACTGGATTTGGTTATTTACTAAGAGGATGACCTGAGAACTAAGATTTTAATTCTTTTGCATCAACATCATCGTCATTCCCTCCTCATCTTCCCACCACCATCGTGCAATGACTTTTAGTTCAATCTTACCTGATTAATTAAAAAAAAAGAATGAAGATGAAAGCTGTTACTAGAAATGGTGGTCTTCATATATGGACCTGACTGAAGTCCATCATGGGGTCACTCTACTGCCAGAAGACCACCAGGACCATGAGTGTGAATGGAGCTTTAGACCTTTGGACCTTTTGGTCACAAACCCTCTAATGTTCTCCTAATTCCAAAATGTAATTGGTTGTTCCATGGCATCAATGATTTGTGTGATGTGTGAGAGAATAGAGTGCAAGCTCTTGAGGCAGTCACCACTGATATGAATACATTCTCTGGGTTATTAGGCTCATATCCTGAATCTGTGATAAGGTAGAGCTCAATCTCTTACCTGCCGTGATGTCCTGCACTCAGGGAAGGTCGCTCGGCTTCTGCTGAAAATCATCACCTGTTTTATAACAAACCTCATTCACCATCGA
This sequence comes from Phyllomedusa bahiana, assembly GCA_025379985.1. Lineage (NCBI taxonomy): Eukaryota > Metazoa > Chordata > Amphibia > Anura > Hylidae > Phyllomedusa > Phyllomedusa bahiana. The sequence continues at coordinate 32,066 of JAODAL010040869.1, forward strand.
GGATAAATCTCTGGGTCCCCGGGGCCCCTCAGAGCGCATGGAGACCAATAAGCAATCTCAGGCCACTAATTATCCACCAATCTATAAGATTAAAGTGAAAACATTAAAATTAACTTTAAAGATACAATGAATCACATGGAATATCTCAGGACAATGGAGCCGGTCAAGGAAGAAGGAAAAATAGGCAAGAATCTGAGCGACTCTGCCGAGGGTCCGATAATGATGTCTGAACAATTGGATGAGAGCAGATTCGGAACAGCAGGCCCTGTGGGGCGTTCCTGGTGTGTGGTGTTTAGTAAGAAAGACTGGTGCCTGGACATAGGGGCCCAATGCTCATTGATGTGCATGGAGGGTGAAGCCTAGCCTCTCTGGTCCTATTCCGCCAAACTACCAGAGCAAAATTACTAAATAAGTTAATGTTGGCTATGATAGAAAGGTGACAGAAGACGCAGGGCATCAAAACTTGTTGTGTTTGAGGCCCACAAAGTATCAGAACAGTTAGGTGGGTCCTTGTCCACCACCAAAAAGCCTACAATAGGCTTTAGAGGTAAGTTATTTGGTCTAGTGAATAATGTCTTACATCATGTGCGTTACTTACCTGGGGAAGAGATGGCACCATAATACATTATGTTAAGAATACAAGATGGCGGAGGTGATGGGCAATGTTGGTATCATATGCAAAGGTGCATCACTTACCTGGGGAAGCGAAGGTGCTAGGATGCATTATGGGAAGAAGACAAGATGGTGTAGCAGTGAGAGGGGCGATGTTCTGCTGGGGGGTCCTGGCCTAGGACACATCTCAAAAACATTCAGTAATGAGGAAAATGACAAAGAGTTCCAGATATTGAACAAACATCTCCAAAATTATTGTAGGACGGGTACTCATTCAGCAGAACCCCCCCCCCCTATTTTATATACTTCCACCTGATACCCCACCATCAGCAGAAGCGCCACTTCTTTTTCAGTCACATAGTTTACATTGCTAGACTGGAACATATTACTTGTGTTGTTCTAAACACCTGTTTCTTAGTCTTATGGACATGACACAACGTATGTGAGAGAGGACGAGTTCCGAAGGGGAATGATTGTTAGTGAGTATCTCTTGGTGGCGTTTATGACCCTAGTGGTTGATTGAGGTGTTAGGGTCTATCCTTATCAGTTCTCAGTATGCAGACACCTGTAAAACATCTACAAAAAACACAAAACTACGACCGCTGAAATCCTGGCAAGTATAAGGGCACCAGTATGAGTGAAAACCATCCAGTGTGCCTTCTGATAACATGAAATCCATAGAGAGCCACAGTAACCAGACCGAGACCATGGAACGTCAAATAGGGGATGTTGTAGGGTTTGGACGCTCTTTGGGTCTAATAGTCATCTTCATAGTAAGTACCATGAAGTATCTGGATATTCTGGGACCAACTCCATCCTGTGACCCAGATTTTATCTCCAGATGGTGATTGTTGATGGAGTCTTCCAGGATGACAATGCTCCAGCCAAACCTCACACTGCTCGGTGCATGGGCTCAAGGATCATAGGAATGAAGTTTAGCCACTGAGTCTCCGGACTTGAAGATTTTTGGCTGGAGTATTCTTGAGAGAAAGGTTAGGAGCAGTTTTCCAGGCTGTGCTTCCATCTAGGAATTAGCATCTGAATTAGTTAACCCCTTCATGCCCTGTGCCGTATATTCAGGTGGCAGCAGTATAAAGGGGGTATGAAGCGGTCTCACTCCATATTCTGCAGGTGTCGGCTGTTAGATTTGACCTGCAAAAATCTTGGCCATTTAACCATTTACATGCCATGGTAAACACCACAGTAGCATTTAAACAGACACAGACTCGTCACACCAGTGGAGGTGATTTTTGGGGCCACCAGTGGAGGTGATTCTTGGGGCCACCAGTGGAGGTGATTCTTGGGGCCACCAGTAGAGTTGATTCTGGGGGCCCACCAGTGGGGTTGATTCTTGGGGCCACCAGTGGAGTTGATTCTTGGGGCCACTAGTGGAGGTGATGCTTGGGGCCACCAGTGGAGGTGATTCTTGGGGCCAGCAGTAGAGTTGATTCTTGGGGCCAACAGTGGAGGTGATTCTTGGGGCCCCCAGTGGAGTTGATTGTGGGGTTCAACAGTTGATTTGAATCTTGAGACCCACTAGTGGAGTTGATTCTTGGGGCCACCAGTGGAGGTGATTCTTGAGTCCACCAGTGGAGGTGATTATAGGGGCCCACCAGTGGAGGTTATTCTTGGGGCACACCAGTGGAGTTGATTCTCGGGTTCAACAGTGGATTTGAATCTTGGGACTCACTAGTGGAGTTGATTCTTGATGCCCCTAGTGGAGTTGATTCTTGGGGCTTACCAGTGGAGTTGATTCTTGGGTCCCACCAGTTGAGCTGATTCTTAGGGCTTCCCAGAGGCGTTGATTCTTGGGGTCCACCAGTGTAGTTGATTTTTCTGGGTTCACCAATGGAGTTGATTCTTGGGGCCCTCTAGTGGAGTTGATTCTTGGAGTCCACCAGTGAAGATGATTCTCGGGTGCCACCAGTGGAGTTGATTCTTGATGCCCCCAGTGGAGTTGATTCTTGTGACCCATGAGAGGCCCCTAGCAGAGTTAATTCTCGAGGCCACCAGAGGAGTTCATTCTTAAGTCCTCATAGTGGAGTTCATTCCTGGGGCCCACTAGTAGAGTTTATTCTTGGTGCCCACCAGAGGAGTTCATTCTTAAGGCCCTGTGGTGAAATTGATTCTTGGGGACCCACTAGTGGAGTTATTCTAGGGACCCATTCTACAGATAATGTACTGTGCATGACTGCGTATACTGCACATGCTTTCTGCCTCTCTTTCTTTTTCCCTTAAATGGGGCCCACCATGCCCAGAGGCCCACTCCTATGCGGGCCAGGCCAAGCCTGCGCCTAAATGATAAGCGAATGGGGCTGCGGTCATGAACAACTTCATAGCTGCCGTGTTAGTGCACCTATTACACCCTACCATAGGTCGGTGTCATAGGAGGTGAATGGCATCGTTATATATTGCAGGACATCAATACTGAAGTATATAGGACAAGCCATCAAGTGATCCCATGTTGAAATACCCAAGGGCGACATGTATAAATGTTGGCGCTGACAGACCAGTTCTAAATTGCTTTAAGGCAGTGTAGAATGTGCCAGAATGTATAACCCTGTTCTTCTGCAGGTCAGGTACCACCTTTCTGTGTAGATGGAAAAGTAAAAAAGTTATGACTCTTGGAAAGGAAGGAGGGAAAAGTGAAAACCAAATTGACCTGAATGTTGTCTCTATTTTATAGATGTCGGTTCCTTGATGTATTTCATCTGTATCAAGTCCTTCCTACCCCTTATTAACCTTTTCCCGCCGCCCGGTCATTATTTTATGGTTCTTCATTTTTTTTCCTCCATAAATTTTTTCATTTTTTCATCTACATAGACGGAGCTTGCTTTTTTGCGGAATAAGATGTACTTTTCAATAGTCCCATGGACGGCACAGTATAATGTACTGGGAAACCGAAAAAAATTCTAAGTGGGGTGAGATGCTAAAGAAACATATTTGCACCATTTTTACTTTTTATGAAGTTCACTCTGATAAACCAAATGCTGTGTTATCTGTATTCTGCAGGTAGATACGATTCCGGCAATACCAAATATGTGGGATTTTCTTTATATTTTATTTCATAAAAACATTTTGACCTGTGGCGCCATTTTCTGCAATTGAATAATTTTTGGTTTTTCCATTTCTGGACCTGAATGAGGTGTTGTTTTTTGCGGGCTGAACTGTAATTTATATTTGTGCCACTTTGGGACATGTGACTTTTTGGTCACTTTTTATTCCATGTTATGGCATGCCGCCACTGCATGGGTTTTCGGCCGTTTTTTCAGGCGGTTTGCGGTTTTGCAGACCGTCTGAAAAACCGGCCAAAAATTAGTACAATGGGGCTCTATGGAAAACCCGTGATGGGACTCGACTGTGATGTACGGTGTGCCTGTTGTCTTCCCTTGGCCTTGGCCCTGAGTATGTTCTGGTCTTGTCTTCTGACCTGATACATCCAAAACAATCTCCTAATGATGATCCTTGTCTTTCTTCCTAACTATGCTTCTACTGTCCCAGCTGGGGACTGTGACCTGGGAGTCTTCCTGCAGCACAGTCCAGAAGACATTGTGTAGAATAAATTTAAAGATCAGAGGATCCACTAGATTCCACACCCCAATGGCTGAAATCTATCACCGCACATTGGCTAAATAATATCTACATACAGGGATTGAGTAATATCACCATTGAGGGACTGAGTAATATCTCCATTCAGGGACTGAGTGATATCGCCATTAAGGGACTGAGTAATATCTCTATACAAGGACTGAGTAATTCTCCCAAACAGGGACTGAGAATATTTTT